>JAULBY010059890.1:0-10594 GCA_032358315.1 Ophiocytium majus
GCCAGGCCGCCGCCAAGGCGCAGCGCGCCGTCCGCCGCTGGCTGCACTGCGGGTGCAGGCAGATCCAGCTGACCAGCGGGCACGTACAGGTCCATGAAGTAGGTGGTGCCGTGTCGGAAAGGGGCGTCCGTGTCCTTGAGCACACCGCGCAGCTTGGCGTCCGACCGCAGCAGCGCGAAGAGGGCGTCCACCAGCTTGTGGTGGCGGGTGGAGTTGGGCCCGTAGGGACACCGCCGCACGTGGGCACCAGCCTGGGGCTGCCGGCAGCGCTTGCAGAGGCCGCCGGGTGGTGGGCGCTCCAGCCCCATGTGGCGGCGCAGGGCCTCGCGGAACTGCAGGGGGCCCATAGACAGGTGCGCGTCGTCACTGGGCAGCGCCGCGAAACAGGCCATGGCGCCCTTCGACGCCTGGCTGCGCCAGCGCGCCAGCCACTCCAGCCGGGTGTTGTCGTCAGCAATGGCGCCAATCACGCGCTGCAGCTCCTGCGCTGCCGCCGTGTCCTGGTGCAGTGAGAGCGCTGCCTGGCGGTGCCGCTTGGTCGAACCAGCAGGCGTCGCGCCCGCCGCGCGCCCTGCCCGTGCCCGGGTACGGGCCGGCGAGGCGGCGTCCGCAGCGGGGGGTACCGCCAACACCTGCGCCAGTAGGGCACCGCGAGCGGTCCTGCGGGCACGGTCAGAAGTTGCTGTCGCCGGCGACCAGGGCCCGCACCACGCGGGGGACAGCAGGTCCGGTAGGGCCGCCGCCGTGGCGTCGCCGCAGGTGCGCATGCGCTCCAGCGCGGTGTGCACGTGCTCGAAGGTGCGCGCGGCGAAGAGGAGTGCGCCGTCGCGCGCGCGCAGCCGCGCCTGCATTGCCGCGGGGAACGCGCGCAGCGCGGGCCCGAGCGCCTCCACGGTACGCCCGAGGTACGCGGCCGCCGATCGCCGGGCAACGCTGGCGAGGCCGAGGCCGCCATTACGCTGGCGCAGTTGAGCATGGAGCTGCTGCGCCCTCGAAAGGCTGACTGGGGGGCGCCCATCCCAGGTAGGGGAGCGGATGAGGTCCACAGCGGCACGCCAGGCGAGCGGGCGCTGCGCCCCGGCTACCTCGCCTGCGGCGCCCTCAGGCGCGGATGGCGCCGGCGCTTCCCCCGCAGCGTGCCCGACGGCCGGCATGGCCGCCGGGACAAGTCGAGGCTCCTGCGCCACGGCCGCCAGCCCGCACAGCATTAACGCGTCGAAGCACCGCAGCTCCTCGCCGGCCTCCACCGGCCCGACGTTGCGCGCGAGGTACGTGGCGCGTGCCGGCCCGCAGAGCCGCAGCAGGTGGTAGGCCACCTGTGAGTCAGACATGTGGGGGAGCTCGGCCAGCAGCCGGTCCGTGCCGGCGCTGCGCAGCGCGGTGCGCATGTGCGTGCTAACGAACGCCGGGGTGCCCACCGGCACACCCATGAGGACGATGCCATCACTGCGCACTGGGACCGGCTGCAGCATCGCATGCGCCTGGCCATCAGTGACCCCTGCGTCGGCCGCGGCAGGGTGCGCACCGCCGCCCGGTGGCAGCAGGCACACCGATTTGGTCGTATTGACCTTGACACCCACCTTTTCCAGCCCCTCGGCCACGTGGAGGAAGCCGCTGTGCACCAGCTGGAGCACCGCCGCGTCCGCGGCGCCCAGCGACATGATGGTCATGTCATCCAGGTAGGCGGGGAGTGCGAGTGTAGGGAACGCCTCCCGGAAGCTGACCATCACCGGCAGCACCGCCAACGCGAACAGCAGCGGCCCCAGGGGGTCGCCCTGCTGGACCCCCTGCCGGGACGGGATGATCTCCGCCTCTGCAAACCCATCCAGGCCGAACTGTAGCGAGGGCGCAGACGCAGGGCCGTAAACGCGCTCCACATACTCATACAGCTCCGGGAAGTGGGTCGCCACCGCCTGCAGAACCGCCGACCGTGACAGCGCGTTGAACGCGTTGGTGCCATCGATGGCGAGCAGGACGCCGCCCACTTCGTGGACGACCTGGGCCATCAGCGCAACCCGCTCCGAGCCGCCCCGCGCCCCCACCCCAAGCTGCCCCAGTGGCTCAAACACGTTGCCGATGCGCCGCTTCCGCGCCGCGCAGAAGAGACGGCCGAACAGTCGCCGGAGGGTGTCGCCGCACGCGATAGGCCGTGCCTTCTCGCCGACCGCGCTGAGGCGCGCAGCAGTGTGCACGTCCCAGAAGGCGGCCGGCAGGGAGTCCGGGGCGCTGTAGAGGGCGGTGCCTAGCCACGCGACCAGCTCTACCAGCCACGCCACGGTGCCCGGGTCGCCGTCACGCAGGCACTGCTGCAGGTGCGCGTTGCTAAGCCCGGAGGGACCGCCGGAAGATCCTTTGTTGGAGGCAGCTATGGCGACCCGCACCTGCGCAGCTGTAAACGAAACGGCATGCTGCCCGCCGGCGGCGCCGCGGGCCGCCGCCACCACAGCCCTGGCGTTGGCGGCAGCCTGCCGCAGCTGCCCCTCCCCGTCCCCGCCCGGGTGCTTGAGCTGTAGTTTCTCCAGCGTGGGGCGTGTGCGTGGGGAAGAGGCACCCGGTCCCTCCGAAAGCATGCGCGCGGCGCGGCGCAGCCCGCCCGGCTGGCGCGCCACCTCCGCAGCACGCTTGGAGTGCGCCTCGGCTGCGGTCGCGGCCGCCCCCGCCTGCTCCTGTCGTGCGGCGGCATTGGCGGCGCGCTTGCGAACAAACGGCAGCGCAGACGAGATAAGCGCGTCCAACTCGCCCGCCTGGAAGTGCGCGAAACGCGCCTCCCGTGCTATGCTGCCGTCGGGGACGAGCAGCAGGCACGGAAGCAGGTGCAAGAGTTTCGCCCACGCGCAGGCGGCGCCCGCTTCCGCGGCGGCCGCAGCCCCACCCCCCTCTGTCGAGCGGCGCAGGCCGGCAAGCACCGCCGCCAGGGCGGCCGCAAAGGTGAAGTTCACAACAACCTCAATAATTGAAGTTTCTCCGTCTCATGTATGCTGTTCACTCCTTTGGCACGATGGCGGCGAGCGCAGCTGCTAGTGCCTCTGAGGCTGGCAGTGGCGACGATGGCGGCCTACCCAGGTCTCTGCTGGACCTTGGCGTGGACGCGCCCACCTTCGAAAGACTTGACTTCCTGTGGAGAGCAGCCGGGGCTTACGCGCAGCCCTGCCCAAAGCTGGCCAGACATTACTCGTGAGTCAGCAAGGCCAACCTGCTGTCGTTATTGTTGCTGCGGACGACGGTGTGACGTAGCAGCAGGTTTTCTTCACCTGTGCAGCAATGCCAGTGACACCTTTCCCCTTGCCAGTGCCTAGCAACTTCGCTATTCAAGGGCACGCGCCACCCAGGCAACGGTGGCCTCGCCACTGCTGCTGCCTCGCATCCCGGATGTCACAAGCCAACACACCTTTGTGCCGGTCTTTGTGCAGCAGCAGGCAGGACGCTGTTGCACAGCATGCTCCACTGTGGGCTGTCCACATCAGCTGACTGATCAGTACTGCTGCACTCCTTGAGTTCTGCACTGTCACAGGGCACAGTTCAGGAATCTGGCTAGGGTGAAGTTACACAGCATTGGTGCGGCTGCAGGGCTGGCTTTCGCTCGCACAAACCCAGGCTGGTGCAGAGTAGCTGCCACCGCTTGCTTGCACCAAGCCATCGGCAGATGCAACACAAGCGCCAGCGACCGTGTCTGCTCATGACCCTTCGCTGCAGCAATGTGCCTAGCAGAGCAATCCTGCATAGGCACACCATTTGCATCACGTGCCTCATGGTGCATGCTGTGCACCGTGCATCGTCAGCAAACCACCACATGCTTGTGCAGCACTGCCGCCCCCAGTGCCCTGTCCCCCTCCCACACTGCACATCTCCTGCCTGCCCCTCCCCCGCCATTCAGTGCCCGCGGATTTCTTCGACAGAGAACTCTGCCGGCACTGCAGCAGCCGTCTTGAGCCAGGTGTGAACTGCACGGCCAGACTGCGACACCGCTCGCCGCGGTCTCCACAGGTGCGACGGAAGCACAGGCCTTCACAGCCAGAAGCGGGGGCAGTGAGGGGGGGTGGCGCTAGCCCCGGGGGGGGCGGGGGGGACAGCGGTGGGGGGCGCGTGCAATGCCAGCTGGTGAGCGGTGCTGCTGCTGAGCGGGCCGGCAGCAGTGCTCAGCGCTCGCATGTGTGAATTGTGTTGGGGTGGTGCTGTTTTGGGCGAAAGGTGCTGCGTGAGGTGGCTGGTTGCGTGTGTGGGTGACTGGTGGGAAGAGCCGCCGCGGCAGATGATGGCACTGGGTGTTTGCTGGCGCTGGCGGACTCTCACCAGGCGAACAGCCGTGTGCTTGACGCCATGTTTTGCCTGTGCCAGACGGACACCTTGAGCAGCACACCATGCATTGCGGTGTGCAAGTGTCGGCGGCCAGTCGCTGCGTGTTCTGCAGTGCCGTTTGCTGCTCATGCTGGCCGCTGGTGTGCTGATGCGCCTACCATGTCCTGCATGCTGGTGCAAACAGGTGATCACATGCGCGGTGTGCGGTGAAACGACGCGGCTGCCAGGCGCCAGCAGGGCAGCACGGCAAGCGCGCAGACAAGGTGCAATAACCCCTCTCCCTTTCCCACTCACTTGCACCACCACCAGGAGCACCATCAGTGACACTCAGCTTTGTTGGCACCGCCGCCCACCCTTTTGCCTCACAGGCTCGTTGTCAATGTGCGAAAACTGTCCATGATCCAGCTGCACCTCAAACATTTTGCACCGCCCACAGACACGTGAGCGTGTGATGAGGGTGTGCACGTGTGATGAGGGTGTACACCACACCTGCTGACACCCAATGCCGCCTCATCGCTGCAGGCGCCACAGCGACCGCAGCTTACTCTAGACACGGTGTGGTATGACATGTATGCCACTGCCTCCCCCTCCCACACACACATACGCATTTGCAGCACGGTGCTCGCTGACCAAGCCGCGCGCTGCTACCGCAATGCTCGCTCCACCCGCAGCGGCACGGGCTGAGGCTCCCAGGCGCGCACCCAAACAGCAAAGATTTGTGCTTGGCGGCAGGGCGGCAACGCCAGCGTCACAGCCCCACAACACAGCAGCGCACCAGGTGCATGTCGCTGATGCGGCACCTGCGGCAACTGCGCCGGCGGGTGCGGCGAGCGCGCCAGCAACGCCTGCGGCGGTGGCGGCGACGGCGGGCGGTGGTGGCGGCGATGATGGTGGTGATGGTGGTGGCGCGGGTGCAAGTCTGCTGGACGTGCTGGAGCAGGCGTCGCGCAAGAAGAAGAGGCGCTCTGTGGGCGCAGCCGCAGCGGTTTCAGCACATGCGACAGTTTCACCCTTGGCAGTTACAGAACCTGCTGCGGGTGCATCGGTGCTGGCGGTCGCCGCTGCGGCAGAGCCTTCCCCGCCACCCACGGTTATGCGGCTTGGTGCGCAGCAGCAGCAACGGCGACAGCAGCAGCAAGAGGAGATGCAAAAACGGCAGCTGGCGCTGCCGCCACAGAAGAAGCGCAAGCGGAGCAGCAAGGGCGGCACTCCGTCGCCGCCGCCGCAGCAGCAGCCATCGTCTACACTGGGCTCGCTACAGGCTTTTCTGGCGACGGTGCAGGGACGCAAGTGAGCCTCCAGGGGTGTTGTGTTTTTTTTTCAACCCAATGGATGAACATAAATTTGATCACCCTGTGGGTTGTGCAAAATTGTTGTGCACATACCGGTATGTGTGCTGTGGTTCCCGGGTCTTCCACGGGTGAGGACATGACAAGACCCCTTCCTCCATTGCACGGCATGCCGGCACGTTCACGGTGGTATGTACGAGAGACGGCTGCATGTGGGCTACTGCTGAGCACTGGTACCGGGCATCGCTGAGGCAGCACTGCAGTTGCTGGTGCGCACTGGCTACCGTAAAAGGATCGGTGGCGAGCAGCTTACCTGTGGTGTCAGAGGGGCCGTCCCACGCCTGGTGCACCATCCTGTGCTTTACAGTACCGTATTGATATCGAGTGGGCCTTTTGTGCGGTACTGCTGAGCACGGCCTTGCAGGTAGTAAGCAGCATACTGCACTTGTTTTCATTAGGCGCACCTGCTTTGATCCAAAACAAGGCCAAGCTGCTGCTGCTGTTGGCTTTCTGCTGCTGCTCGCACCCATCGATATCGTCCACTAACCTTCCTGTTGAGCACAATGCGGCTCTATCATCATACTAACTGAACCCGCTTGTCGAGTGCACAACTGCAATGCACCACACCAGAGTGGAGATGGGGACACGCAGCCTGTTTGTTTCAACGCTGCTATGGGCCAGTGACTGTCTGCGGCAGGTCCGTACTATGGCTGCCTACATCCAGGGGTTGGAGGTTAAATGCTGGCACACTCGTCTGCGAACTAACAAAGAAGTTTGGCTTCCACATACATAGCATGGTGTCTTCGCCAATGTCAAGTCAAGCTTCCGGCACAACTGACGCCAGCAGAGACAGCAACAGGAGCAGCAGCAACAGCATAGCACCGGCACATGCCTCATGAGAGTCATGCGCACCATTCATTGAGTTAGGGCCATGCCGAAGCACCGTCGAGAGCACTGCGCCAACTGCCCTCTGGGGCCAGCAACCGGGTGCGTGTATTGCACGCATGCCCACTTGGGCATGTTATGCCATGCATGCATTGTGCGCGCGTGCCGCGTGTGCCATCTGTGCATGCAGTGCACGTCATGCGCACGCCGCCGCCACCGTCATGGAAGCCATTGCACCATGCATGCCGCAGTGGCTGCCACAGTGTCAGCTCGTGCAGCACCAGAGCAGCACGATCGAGTACCATGCGCCACATGCAAGTACGTACCATGCTGTACACGGCAAATGCAGTGCTCAGCAGCAGCTGCTGTTGCTTTGCAGCTACCGCAGGAGCAGTTGCCACCGTTCACGGCGCTCTCAGCGCCCATACAATCCTCACATGAGCATGCACGCCTCACACAGCATTAGGCATGACTACCAGCAGGATAGCCTACCGCTGTTTCCTCGTAGCCATGAAGCGCAGCCTGCACACTCCGCAGACGGCAACACCCCGCCCTCCGCCGCACCCTGCATTTCCCGGAGCAACCTGTCCATGCATCCTTCCCATGCGGCCCTGCCGTACCGCCAACTTGTGGACCATGCAAATCTCTCCGCAGCTGCTGACGCACCAGCAGCTGGGCATGCCAACTGCCTTGTTCCTCCTCATCAATACAGCCGTGCTTGCAGCGCTGCCAGGCCAGCAGCGGCCGCCTCCACTCCTACCCTTATGTCATCGCACGAGCCGCCGCCAAGTCACATGCACGCCGCTGGCCATCCCGCTAATGCTGAGCACCAGCACCCCCCTACCGCCGCTGAGCAGCACCACTGGCGGCGGCTTTGTGCTGAGCACACGTGACGCTCGCCTGCTGCTGCTGAGCACGTGCGCGAGCCTCATGCTGCTGGGCAGCCCGCGCCGCCGCCACATGCCGCTGCGAGCACCGCGGCAGCGGCCGGCTCACTTCTTGCCCATGAAGACATCCAGCGCGGCCTTGGCGAGCCCTGCCTGCTTTTTGGCTGCGGCCTCTTTCTCCAGCGCGGCCTCGCGCTGGCCCTCCACCTGCGCCGCAACCGCCTCCTGCTCAGCAGAGTAACACAGCAGAGTAGTGTTGCGCAGCACAGTGGTGTTGTGAGCCGAGGACGGCTTGGCCGGCGGCTTCGGCTCACGCCCCCAAGCCCGTGGAGCCTAGCCATTGAAATGCACACAGAAGGAGGCGTACGGCACTTGCAGCAGAGGGCAGCGTCAGCGGTGGCAGTGGCGCGTTGGTGGCACAGGCGCAGCGTGGCACTCGCGCTGGGCATGTAAATGGCGTAAGTCAAGCGATGGACTGCGGCGGCCTGTGGGCTGGGGGCATGTGCAGTTGGCGGCTCGTGTGCTGGAAGTTTGTGTAGTACCCTCCAGAGACACGGCGTCATGTGCGCAATGAAGTGTGTACGTGTGAGGACATGGCCATCTCACACAGCATGCGACGCGCGACACCACCTCATGCCAACGCTGCCTGTCAGCCACTTCGTGCACCCCCGCAAACAGCACCAAGACCCAGCCCCCACCTTCTGCTGAGCACGACATCGCACACCCCTATGCCACCTGCACACAGGCACAACAGTACTGCGAGTCAAACTGGTATTTGAAAGCCCGTGTCAGGGTAATCACTTATGAAACCGACCTTGGCAGCCTCTGCGGCGCGCTCCGCCTGTTCGCCCGCAGCCTCCGCGGCGGCCCTGCCGCGCTCCGCCATGGTGTGGATGCCGCCCGTCGCCGCCGCCGCCGCCTGGTCGATGGCGCCGTGCACCTGCGGCTGCGCGCGCTCGAAGCCGGTGTCGATGGCGCCGTGGGCCTGCTCGGCGCCGCGCGGGACGTACTCGTGCAGCTTGCCGTGCGCCATGTCGGACGCCTGCTCAGCAGCAGTGGCAGAAGTGGTGGCGGCAGTGATGACGGCAGCGGCGATGGTGGTTGCGGTGGTGGCGGCGGTGAAGAGGGGGGCGGCGGCGGGGGTGGAGGAGGCGGAAGCGGCGGAGGGGGGGCGGAAGGGGCGGCGGCGGCGGCGGCGATGGCGGAGGCGGCGGACATGGTAGCGGCGGCAGTGGCGGCGGGGAGGCGAAGAGCGCGGCAGAAGCGGCAGTGGTGATGGAGGCGGCCACAGTAACGATGGCGGCAGCGGGGCTATGTCAGTCAGTGCATTACTTGGGGCAGTGATACGGCACGCGGCTAGACAGCGCTTGTTCCGCTGGCACCAAGCGCCTGGTAGTACGCTGGACGCCACAACCGTGCTGACGCACCAGCGTCCAGTGCAGACAGGCACACATTTCAACAAAGGTAGCGCCCTGTAGCCTCAACCGCAGAGCGCATGCGAGACCTTGACCGCCACTGCGCAGCACAGCGGTAGTCCGCAGCGCACCCTGCAGTAAGGTCCCTCGAAAACACATATTGACATGTTTTTCTTGCCAAAACATGTGCATTAACTTACCATGCTGGGCCAGCCACCATGCAAGAGCACCAGACATTACCCACACACACCTGCGCCCCGCTGTTACCATCACTGTTTTCTCCAAAACACTAGCCATGTATGCCTGCATACACGCTCCATCTATGGCGTACATGGCTTGCTCACACACGTTTTCGCGCAACACCAACCTGCAGCGCCTTATCCGCCGCCATATGCTTGTAGCCCTCCGCCTTGCGCCCGACCTCGCCCTCGTCCACGCCCTCCACCCTGTCGCGCACGGCGCCCTCTGCGCCCGTGCCCTCGCCGCCACCTTCGCCGCCGCCTTCGCCCTGGTAGGCCTGCGCCACGTGCTGAGCAGTGTCCTTGTGCTGCGACACCTTCTCCTTGCCCACACCCGCCGCCTTGCTAATGGCGCCCTCGCCTGCGCACGCGGCGATGCGCGAGGGTGGGGGCGGAGGGCGGAGGAGAGGGGGGAGGGGGGATGCTCACATTTCAGAAGCGCACGTGACGTGTTTTAGCGGTGGTGCTGTAGAGTATGAATATAGATCTGAATGGGCTAGCTGGGGGGGGGGGGGGGGGGGGGGGGGGGGGGCGTTGGGTGGCGGTGCATAGGCGGGTTACTGCTGGAAGGGCCAGTGTGTTGCTGATGTGGCGCTGTCTCGGTACGCCCTACTGTCGCTGCAGCCACAACAAGTGGGGCAGGACGCGTCACTCATGTGCACACGGCATGACAGGGCCTTGATAGTGTGGTTCACAAACACCCACGTGTGGTGCCCTGAGCCACCGATGTGCGCGACCAAAGCCAGCGGCAACGCACTTCAAGTTGCAGAAGTTCAAGGTGCGAAACTTCAAGTTGCGCGCATCACCATGTGCCGCAGCGCCCACCTGTCTCCAGGGCAGTCCCCACGGTGTCGTGCATGGTGCGTCCGGACTCCTGTACGCGCCGCGACGCGAGCTCGAGGGGCATGCGCGCCTGGTCCGCGCCCTCAAGAATTTTCTGTGTGGCCTGCTCTTCCGTCTTGGCGCTGCGCGCGCCCAGCAGCATCTGCAGGGGCGGTGGCATGGCAAGGCACATGGTGGGGAGGGGAGAACGGGCTGGTAATGAGGCGCCAGGTGTGAGTAAAGAACGGGCGGGACAAGGTTGGAAGGGCGGGCAGACAAGGCTGGGGGTAGCAGCGCACACGCGCTTTGCGGTGGCTAGGCAGGCACGGTGCGCTTCAACACTTGCAGCACACGCAGCCACCGCTGCACGCCTCCCAGCCCCCCCACTTGCTCACCGCGCCCACCCACCCACCCTCCATGGATCCAGGGCTACCAACAGAGCGGCCAAGTCCAACTTCACCGTCAACCTCAACTTCAACTACCACCTCAACTGCCAGCAACGTGCACACCCCTTTCCACACCCCAGCAGACCGCTGCTCGCACGCACCTCCTTGAGGCCCGTGACGGCGTGGCCCGTCTCCGCCGCCACGTCGCGCGCCGCCTGCCGCGTGTCCGCCGCTGCCTCGTCCGCCCTGCGCGCCGCCTCGCGCGCCGCCTCCTTAGCCTTCTCCGCGCGTGCCGCCGCCTCCTCCCTCGCCCTCCTCCCCCCCTCCCCCCCGCCGCCACCGCCGCCGCCGCCGCCGTCGGCAGCCTCCGCCACC
>JAULBY010059901.1:0-10594 GCA_032358315.1 Ophiocytium majus
CCCGGGCCATCCTCAACCTGGCTGGTGGCAGCACCAGCCACACCAGCAACATCGACAAGCTCGGTGCGGCGGGCGGGTGCGAGGCGGTAGTGGCGGGCATGCAGGCGCATGTCTCCAACGCCGGCGTGCAGGAGCAGTGCGCGACGGCCGTGTGCAACCTGGTTGCGCGCAACGCCAGCAACAGCGACAAGCTCGGTGCGGCGGGCGCGTGTGAGGCGCTGGTGGCGGGCATGCAGGCGCATGTCTCCAACGCCGGCGTGCAGGAGCAGTGCACGGCGGCCGTGCGCAACCTGGCTGCTCGCAACACCAGCAACGTGGACAAGCTCCATGCGGCGGGCGCGTGCGGGGCGGTGGTGGCGGGCATGCAGGCGCACGTCTCGAACGCCGGCGTGCAGGAGCAGTGCGCGGCGGCCGAACGCAACCTGGTTGCTGATACCGCCAGCAATGCCGACAAGCTCGGTGCGGCAGGCGCGTGCGAGGCGGTGGTGGCGGGCATGCAGGCGCACGTCTCTAACTCCGGCGTGCAGGAGTGGTGCGCGCGGGCCATCCACAACCTGGCCTGTGGTAGCCCCAGCAACAAGGACAAGCTCGGTGCGGCGGGCGCGTGTGAGGCGCTGGTGGCGGCCATGCAGGCGCATGTCTCTTCTAGCACCGGCATGCAGGAGCACTGTGCGGGGGCTGTGGCCAACCTGGCTGCTGGCAGCGCCAGCAACGTCGACCAGCTCGGTGCAGCAGGCGCGTGCGAGGCGGTGGTGGCGGGCATGCAGGCGCTCTTCTGTAACGCCGGTGTGCAGGAGGAGTGCGCGGCGGCCGTGGCCAGCCTGGCCTATGGTGGCCCCAGCAACCAGGACAAGCTCGGTGCAGCGAGCGCCTTTGAGGCGGTGGTGGCGGGCATGCAGGCGCATGTCTCTAAAGCCGGCGTGCAGAAGTCGTGTGCAGCGGCCATGCGCAACCTCGCTGCCAGCAACGCCAGCAACGTCGACAGGCTCGGTGTGGCGGGCGCGTGTGAGGTGGTGGTGGCGGGCATGCAGGCGCACGTCTCGAACGCCAGCGTGCAGGAGTGGTGCGCGTCGGTCGTGCACATCCTGGCTGCTGGCGACATCAGCAACGTGGACCAGCTCAGTGCGGCGGGCGCGTGCGAGGCGGTGGTGGCGGGCTTGCAGGCGCACATCTCTGACGCCAGCGTGCAGGAGCGGTGCGCGGCGGCCGCGCGCAGCCTGGCTGCTCGCAACGCCAGCAACAAGGACAAGCTCGGTGAGGCAGGCGCGTGCGAGGCGGTGGTGGCGGGCATGCAGGCGCACATCTCGAACGCCGGCGTGCAGGAGCAGTGCGCGGCGGTCGTGGCCAACCTGGCTGCTGGTAACGCCAGCAATGTCAAGCTCGGTGCAGCGGGCGCATGCGAGGTGGTAGTGGCGGGAATGCAGGCACACTTCCCTCACGCCGGTGTGCAGGCGATGTGCGCGGCAGCCGTTGCCGTCCTGTCTGGTGTCAGCAGCAACAGGGAAAAGCTCGGTGCGGCAGGCGCATGCGGGGCGGCGGTGGCGGGAATGCAGGCGCATGTCTCTCACGTCAGTGTGCAGGCGCAGTGTGCGGGGGCCGTGGGCAACCTGGCTGCCAACAACAACAGTAACGGGGAAAAGCTCGGTGCGGCGGGCGCGTGCGGGGCGGTGGTGGCAGGTATGCAGGCGCACCTCTCTGACGCCGGTATGCAGGCGTTGTGCGCAGCGGCCGTTGCCGTCCTGTCTGGTACCAACACCAGCAACAGGGAAAAGCTTGGTGCGGCGCGCGCGTGCGGGGCGGTGGTGGCGGGAATGCAGGCGCACGTCTCTTCCGTCAGTGTGCAGGCGCAGTGCGCGGCGGCTGTAGTCACCCTGTCTGAAGGCAACGCCTGCAACGTCGACAAGCTCGGTGCGGCAGGCGCGTGCGGGGCGGTGGTGGCAGGCATGCAGGCGCACGTCTCTGACGCTGGTGTGCAGTTGTCTTGGGCGGTGGCCGTTGTCACCCTGGCTGATGACGGCAATTTCGTCGACAAGCTTAGTGTGGAGGGCGCGTGCGAGGCGGTGGCGGCGGGCATGCAGGCGCACGTCTCTAACGCCAGTGTGCAAGAGTGGGGTGCCTTGGCCCAGTGCGCACTTGCCGCTGGCAGCAACGGCACCACCAGCACCAGCACCAACGCGGGTGCATGATAGATGCAGGGCTTGACATGCACAGCCGATAGTATGTCGTGCGCTTTGGTGCTGTCTGCTCAGCAGCAGCAGTGCCCAGCTTTGCTTAGCGGACCACCGGCAGCAGCTTTAAGGCTGCCGCATAATGAAGGAATATGGCATCGCCACAGCTACGCTGCCTGCTGCTGAAATGCCGTGACGCTGTTCGCACATGAGCACTGCTGCTGCACCTGAGGCTCATGCTCCCATGATTGTCAATGTTGTAGCATCCCCAGCTTGGCATATTCCAGACACAAACTGTGTAGGGCAGCCCTCCCCTATATTATTTCCTCTGCAACTGGCGATGCATAGGCGCGCAGTCGCCCAGAAGCTTGATGAGTATTTGCTGCCAGTGTATAACCACCAGCGCCGCCATCGTCATGGGGTGGTCCTGCCCGCCGCCTGGCTGTGGCTGCAGCGTTTTTCTGATACCGTTATGTTGCCGCGAGCTGCTATTGTGTGGGACTGGCTGACAGCTGTGTGCTGAACGCAGCTCAAGCTGGTCAGCTGCATGGTGGTAGCACGTTATGTGCTGCATCAGCACCCGCACTGCCATGTGTTCGTCATAAGGGTTGCAGCACTGTGCTTCAGTGAGTTTTGCTGTATGCACGTGCATGGCATGTACTGGCAGCGGGTGCACTTCCAGTGTTGTGCAACACACAGTGTGCAGTTCATGACCCATGTGTCTATGGTGGGCATAGCTGGTGCTGATGTGCATCTGCTGGATGGCAGAACCATATGGCAGGCTTGCCATTTTGGGGGCGGGCGTGTGTGACCACAGCTCTAAACTGCAGGGCAATCTGGTGTATGGTCAGCAGCACACCAGCGCATCCTCCGGCGGTCTGGCACTGACAGCTTCGCAATGGAGTATTACTGAGTTGAGCAGTGGCTGCGGCAGCACCTGTGTACTTGAAGATTGCATAACTTTCTCACAGTGACCTGCCGCTAGGAGCTGTCATGGCTAGATAGGCACTTGGTGACCAGCGATCTGTGCAGCGACTGGGGGGCCAGGACAACACTTCCAAGTTTTTTTGCCGGCATCCACTGCACTTGTACCTCATTGCGCGCACACAGACCTGTGCAAATGAATTTCGTCACTGGTGCATGAATAAAGGCGTGCACGGTGGCGCACAGCCATGTCTTACGTGCAGAACATCTTAACGCCCGATGCCTGACAGGACAGCGTGCGCGTGCTTCCACATGTCCGACTTTTCCAGCAGCGCGCCCGCGTGGTTGCGCAGGCCATGTGCCACAGACTTGCGTTCCTGTGCGCCATTCGCCGCCAGGAGGGAGGGCGTCTACTGCCAGCTGCAGCGGTCACACACACCCGTGGCCGCGTTGCGGCGACCCGCCGGGGGTGCATGTGACGCTGCACGGAACGGCAGTGCATTCAGAGCTGCGCAGCTGCGCGGCTCAAAACTTAAAGTTGAACTTGTATGCTCAGCAACACGCACTGCTCAGCACAACAGTACTCTGTGCGCCTCATCCCCACCAGGCGACGACACTCTCCTTCCCCCCGACCCTGACCTCTGGCACCTCACCACCGCCAGCGACATCGAAGGCTGCGGTAGCAGCACTGCAGTAATAGAACCGAACCACCACTAGCAGCTTTGAAGGGAGCTGCCGAGGTCGCCAGGTCCACTTCTTGTGTTGATCGCCAAGCAGGAAAGCTGGTACGGGCAGCAGCAACATGGCGGCGCCCGAGGGGCAGCCTCTGGTGGACGCCCTCCCGTACATAGACAAGGAGTTCGATGACCCACGTATGACGGCAGTGGTGCACTCCCTGATCGAGGAGGAGATGGGTCGCTTCAGACCTCGTGACTACCTGCAGGGGAAGCCGCACGGCACGTACAACCTCGCCTTCAAGAAGGGCAGCATTCTGGCTGTGGAGTGGGCTAGGGTGGCTCGGGGCACACCAATGGCTGAGATTGACAAGGGCAGGTACGAGGTCAAGGCGCCGCCGCAGGATAAGCAGGGGGATCCGGGGGCCTGGCAGGGTGCGGTGAGGAACGCGAAGGCGCAGCTGGAGCACCAGCTCAACAGGCAGCTGAACCTGGAGCTGCTGAGCAACTATGGGGCAAACGCTTGGCTGCACCACAACAAGGTGGGTTCACAAGAGCTGCAGCATACATACATTTACATATATTATGTGTATTATGTGTGTACATGTACACATAAAGAATGGCAGAAACTGCGGAAACGCACAGCTGACACCCATTTTTATTAAATGGTTCCAGCTGCTGGGGTAGGTTTCATGTGCAAGGTGTGTCTGCAATGGGTTGTTTGAAGTCCGAATCATAGGCAGTGCTGGACGGGCGTGGTGGCGACATTGCGATAGCAGCAGCGCTGTGAGTATTAAGCTTGCGCAGCACAGTAGACCTGGCGGCGCTGAGCACCTTTGGTTTGTGATGCACTTCATCAGGGTGCATCTGTGTCAAATGAGGAATGCAAGTACCATATACTATGTGTGTCAACTGCACGCAGGCTGGATATTTCTATTTATTTGCACTTGGGGCATGCAAGAGCCTACGCCATGCATGCCAGCACGCTCGTGGCGATGGAACATGCCCGGCAGCGCACACACACGAACTCACAGCCCTGAACAACAAAAAGACATGTGCTGCTAGCAGGCAGGCCTGAGCCACTGGCAGGCTAGGGCTCGACCTGCCAGGGAAGGGGTAGCAGTGTAAGCAGGCGCTGGTGTTAGCGCTGTCGTGGGGAAACAGCGGTTCTCACAGGGCTGCACCTGCCACTGCTGAGCAGCTGCGTCCCCAGTGCGTGGGCTGCAACACGAAAAACTGAGTACAACATGTATGCTATGTCTAGCAGACACAGCCGCAGCAGCTGCTGGTGCGAAACTGATCTATCTTCACACAAACCGATATTTCTACCTAACACTGAACCTAGGAGTAGGTGACAGTGCTGCTGTGTCTTGTGTGCTGGGCGCGTCAGTTCAACCTGCGAAAAGTGCGGCATGGACTGGTTCCTGTTGAAAAACCTGGTGGTGGCGGTTGAAGCACATGCAGCGGCAGCAGTCGCTGGTGCAAAACCAGGCGGCATGTGCTGTGTTTTATGTGTTTGGCACATCATTTGAACCTGGAGTTGCGGAGCACTTGTAGATACACACCGCCACATTATGTACACTGCTGAATGCGGACCACCGCATGTTGCGGCGGCAGAGGAACCATTTCTGTCATGTTGGTGGGCCTGACTAGGCCCTTGTCGCTTGCAGGCGCAGACACTTCTTGACCCAGGTGTTGGTGGATGCCGATGCCGCAGCTCTCATCAAAAAAGGGCCGACCAGCCAGAGCCGCTGCGCTGTTGAGCTGCTGCAGACACATTTTGTTTTCAGACCCGGGTGCGGTAGAAGACATTCGGCGCGCTGCTGTGTAAGAGCCGCGTGCGCGAAAGAAATTTCCAGCCTCATGCTCTTATGGCACAGCGCACTGTGCGCTGCTGGTGGCTGCAGCCCGACCTCCTCACCAGCTGGTGGTCCATTCACTATGATGCGCCTCGCACAAAAAATACTTTAGTAGAAGTATTAAACCTGTTTATCCCATTCGTTTATGAGTTTGCCAGGTAAGCCTCGGCACGGCCATTTAGGACGTGCCCCTGAGTATTTTGGTCACACGCTGGGTTTTTAGCTTGCGCAGGCACTGGCATGGAGACTGGCGCCACCACAGCTGCGCTCGACCCTCCACTGCACCGGGCCACAACGCCATGTCACACGCTGTGCCAACACATCAAATGCTGTCGTGACTGCGCTGCACTGTGCCAACACATCATGCGATATGCTGTGTCCCGACGCTTCTTTAACGAAGCGCGCAGGCGCTGACGGGCATGGAGACTGTGGTCAAAGTTGAAGTTGCATTGTCAACTTCAACAACCAACTTCAAGTTATAATGTGCAAAATCGTGGGAAAAAATGTGTACCTGAGCCACATAGCGTGACAGCAACGTACTACATCCCGGCCAAAACTCCACTCCACTGCGCTGTGCCAACACTCTCTGACGCGCTGTGCCAAACATGTTGCTTTACCCACACCCGCAGGCGCCGTCAGGCATAGGCACAGCTGAAGTTGGCAACTTAAACAACCAATGTCAACCCATAACATGGAAAAACAGTGACACATACGTGTACCTGAGCTACAGCCGTGACAGTTAACTACTGCTTCACGGTCACAACTCCTGTCCACTGTGTCAACACACTCCCCCACACACTGTCACTAATAAATATCACGGCCACAACTCTACTCCTCTGCACTGTGCCTGACTCACTCACTCACACACTGTGCCACGCCTTTTTTTTTTACTCACTCGCTCACACACTGCGCCCCCAACATTTTTGGGGGGTTGACTCACTCCCTCACACGCTGCGTGTTTTACGCACACCCGCAGGCACTGACGGGCATGGAGACGGTGATGAAGGTGGCGGGCAAGCGCCTGAGGGACGATGCGGACGCAGTCAACGTGCAGCGCCAGGAGGCGCAGACTGAGGCGGGCCCGCAGCTGTGGCGGCTGGCGAGGGAGCGCTTTGAGCTGTCGGAGAAGTGAGTGCCGCCTGGAAACTTATGCAGTGCGTCTACTTCAAGAAGTTGTATTATTTCATTGTGAAAGAAACCAAAAAGGTGACTCAGCCCAGGTGCTCCCGTGGCTGGGGCAAAATGCCAGGCCGAAGCCTGTGTGGTGATCTATCCACTTGGTCAGAACCAGTGGCCCACACCCTACACGCGCCGGCGAGTACCCTTAAGCGCTAGGGATGCTTTCGAGTAATACAACAGCAAAGGCTCACTTGTCGGTGGCGCCAGGAGGTGCATTGTATGTATTGTACTCCATGCAGATGTACTGAAGTGTACGTGTTAAAAGAATTCTTTTTTGGCTGGCGAGGGAGCGCTTCGAGCTGTTGGACAAGTGGGCACCATCCTGTTCCGAAGTAGTCGCCTGGAGCAGAAATGTATAATTCACTACTGTACAAGTATTATTTTGTAACATTCTTGTATGTGTACGTACTTCAAACAGAATTAAACATGTAAACATGATGTTTTTGACTTGTGACGGAGCGCCTCGAGCTGTCAGAGAAGTGAGTACCGCCTTGTTGCGAAGTAGTCGCCTGGAGCGGAAACTCATAACATTATTTTGAAGTACATGTATGTACTTTATACGGTACAGAAGTATACATGTTACACTCTTTTTGGCTGGCGAGGTAGCGCTTCGAGCTGTCGGCAAAGTGAGTACCGCCTTGCTCCGAAGTACAGTAGCCGCCTGCATCGGAAACTTGTGATACTCTACACGTAATATCGTGTACTTCGAAGTAGTATATACTGCGAAGTATATACATTTAGAAGTACTAGTATGTATGTTATATAGATACATGTGTATACGTGAACGTTTTGCTTTTTTGGGTGTCTCCCAAAGTGGCTTACCCCCCATGTCATACATTCCGTTGTCAGCTGTAGTTGGTGCTAGAGTTTGTTACTTCTGTGGAGGTTTGATGGGCTCTCAAAGTACCTGCCCCCCCTACTAATTTCGAACCTCCAACACTTGAAACGTCCGCGCGTGCGACTACTTGCGAGCAAGACAGTACCGCACCTCACGCTGTAATCTGCTGCTGGTTGTGCCAGTGACTGTGTCACTGCCCGTTTATGCCTGGCGTGAGTGTGCACATGTGGCATGGCAGTGTATAGGGCTCACAGCGGAGCTCTTGAATATTATATCATATGTGTATGGTTATATGAAGTATTCCCAAGCATTTATTTATAGTACACATGCATGTTTAGTAAAGCCATAGCTGTGGAGGCTGCATGTGCTCGCAGAGGAATATTTCGGGAGGTAAATGTGTTGTGTGGGGGCGTAGCGCTGGCGGTTGACGCAGTGGTGCTGGAGCTGACGTGGACGTGACAAGTCGGAGTTGCACCATGCGGGCTGTTGTGCTGGCAGTCATTAACGCCCCGCCTGGTTGTGAAAGTCCGGTGCATTTGGCGTGTTTGCGTGGCTTGAATGAGGAGGTACCCCGAGCCGGCAAACCACGCATATCTCCGAAGGTGCACTTTCAGAAGTGACCACAGTACTTCTGAAGTACATGCCATCACACTCGAAGTATGGTACTTCAAGTATTGTACATGGTAAAGTTCAAGATAGTGCGGTGGCGGCTTGTACACGCTTTTGGCGCAACTTCTACCGCTGGTCACCGTGGTGTTGGCAGCGCGCTTGATTGTACTGACGGGGCTGGTGCACTTGCCTCAGTGACCCACGGCAGCTCTCGGTATCGCAGCTCAGCTACGACCGTGTCGAAGTAATCAGAGTATTGGAAGAGTAAAATTTGAAGCAACCCGGCTCCAGTATCAAGGCAAAAGGGCACAGTGGCTGCTTGTCATGGGGCAGCGCCTCAACGGCCGACAACACCTCGCCTCAACAGCGCGCCTCAACACCCTGCGTGAGTACAGATGGTGGCGTGCTTCAGCCATAGGCAAGCGCGCGCCCGCGCATTGGGGCGTGCACTGCACCTTCTCCTGACAGATGGGTTTGCACAACATTTATATATGATAACTCATCTAAGAGCGATGAATTCTAGGTCTCCTCACCGGTAGGGGCCGTCACCCTGGGCGGACCCGTGCAAAGGGGTGAACAAAGCAAAGATAGCGCCTAATTAGAAGTAGCAAATCTCGCACCTGTATGTATTTTGTCACCTGTCCTGGCCCACCCTTTCAGAAAGCTTCAAAAGCCCGTCACTATTGCGCAGACCACGCAGCAGAACCAAATGCTTCTGGAGTGCCGGTACGACCTACTACTAGAAGAGTATTACATACTTCAGTAGTAGTACCTCAAAGTATAAGCCACATGAGCACATGTGCGCACAACAGACGCTTTCCCCCGCTTCTGGTGAACAAGTGTATACTTCAAAGTAGCATACAGTAAGGCATGCATGCGGCGCATATCCCCCAAACATGCCGGTACTTCGAAGTAGTCAATCCAAATCAATGTATTGCAACAATTTCTGATAACTCCCTATTAGAAATGGAAATATTATCAGATTGGAGAAAAGGGTATACTGCTAGTAGTGCATTAGCAGAAAATCGAAGTGCACTGCAGTCACGGATTACTCCGTCAACACATGTCCCCCACGCTCGCGGCGGCCATGCTGGCCTAAACCGCACCTGTGTGAACTACACACCGCTGACCCGCGCTCTCCCGCCCCGCCCCGCCCGCCCGCCTTGCGGCACAGGAACCTGCAAATCTCAATGGCCAACGAGGCGCTGCGCATAGAGCTCAAGCGCCACAGGCCCGCGCCACCGCCCAGCGCCACGTGACACGCACTTCAGTACCTGGTGGCTGCTGCGCCGCTCAAATGAATACACTTTGTTGGAGTATATCATGGGACTCTGCTGAGCACGTGTATGTTGCTGCTGTCGCCACCATCTGGATGTTTGGCGTCCTTGGCTTGCTGCAATGCCAAAGCGCCACAGGCCTGCGCCACCGCCCAGCGCCATGTGACACGTACCTGGTGGCTGCTGCGACGCTCAATGAGTACACATGCCATAGGATTCTGTCTGAGCAGGTGTACTGCTGCTGCCGCCGCTATTACTGCTACCGCCGTCTGGATGCTTGGCACTCCCGCCTTGGTGCAACACCAAAATGCCCAGCGCTGCATGCATGCACAACTCTGGTGGCTTTGCCACTGAAGTGAGAGCGTGTGTTGCACTGCTGCCCCCTTTGCGTGCTTACACTTTCTACAGTACTATGAAGTAGTTTTATTTATTTGCACTTGGGGGCGTGCAAGAGCCCATGACACATGCAGTACCTACTTGTAGTAGTAACTATTTGTACACCCCGCCTTGCTGCAACATCAAAGCCCGGCGCGGCAGGACACAGTGTCACACACGTGCCTGATGGCCGCGCCAGTAACTACAAGTTCATGCCCTAGGACTCTGCCCGCTGCTGCTGAGCAGATGATGCTGGTGCTGCCGCCTGCACATGTTGTACATTTCCACCTTGCTGGGGCTCGTTTGATGGCGAAAGCCTGCCAAGGCCGCTCTGGGTGCTGCAGCCTGCTGCTGCTGGTGTGTTGCAGCACTCATGTGCGACACTCCTGCACAGAAGTCTGTGCTCTAACGCTGTGCACAGTGCGGAGTGACGGTGCCACGGGCCAGCGAAAACAGCTTCCGCACCAGAATGTGATGCAAAGACTGATTACTGATGAAATACGGATAATAAAAAGGACCATCAGGGACCTACCTTAGTGTTACCCACCACATGCACCCATACTTCAATATGTAGTACTTCAAGTCATGGAGTACATGGCGCTGCCTGGTGTGTGGGGGGAGCATGGTGTTCCGGGAGCTGGGGGTGGGAGCAGGTCCCCTGGGACATGGGGCTGTAATCAGTTAGAGTAGT
>JAULBY010059912.1:0-10594 GCA_032358315.1 Ophiocytium majus
TCAAAAGAAGAATTTTAATTAAGTTAAAGACCGAATTTACGTCAAAGCTTGATGATCTTAAAATGTCGGAAGAAAGAAGAAGCTATGTTCTTCATCAATTAAATAACGTGCAAGACATTGAAGGCATGATTGATTTAATTAGAGAAATAAATCGTTTACAAATTAATCAAAGACCAAAATTCCTTGCACTAAAAAAAGCTTATCACGGGAAAACGCTGGGAGCTTTATCCATTACAAGTAATGAAAGTTTTAGAAATGAATTTTACTTAAATGACGAATTCAATACTCAGACAATCTTTATTTCAGCACATGCTGATCTTCAAGAAATCGAAGCTGCTATCGAATCCACAAGACAAGACTTAATCTTTTTGGCCATGACTCCTCAAGGAGTCGCCATTACTAAGCATACCTTTTCTTTATTGGCAGGCGCTTTTGCCGAGCCAATTCAAGGTGAAGCTGGTGTTTTAACTGTTCCAGATCAGACATTGGCCATTTTAAAGAAGTTCGCCCTTCAGGAAAATTTCTTATTAGTTTTTGATGAAATTCAATCAGGAATGTTTCGTACAGGATTAATGGCTGCAGGAAATCATTCACATATTACAGCTGATATTTATACTTTTTCTAAATCATTAGGCGGTGGTATTGCAAAAATCGCTGCGACTACAATTAACCGTAGAAAATATATTGATGACTTTGGTTTTTTACATAGCTCCACATTTGCCGAAGATGACTTTTCATCTTTGATCGCATTAGAAGTTCTCAATATCCTTGATTCAGAGAATTCACCCCTACATGATGGTATGCTTTCAGCGGATTATCTTTATGCTCGTTTAGACTGGCTTAAAGCTCAATTCCCAGAACTTATCAAAGAAGTTAGAGGCAAAGGTTTATTTCTTGCGATGGAATTCAATGAATCCATCTTCCGTGATATGGGTTTTGAATTCAAAGTTATTTGTGACAGTAAGATGCAAGGATACCTGATAGCTTCAGGACTTCTTAATCATGAAAACTTAAGAATGAATCCATCGCTTTCAAATAATCTTTCTTTAAGAATTCAGCCTAGTCTCTATTTTGATATGATCCAGGCCGAAGAGTTGGTCTCAGGTTTGTATAGAATGTGCACGGCTCTCTCAAATAAAGACGTTAAATACTTTTTATCTGCCATTTATCCGGATCAAATAATTCTGAATCAAAAGACTGATAATCTTCACGAGAAACCCGAGCTGGGCAAGCGTCCTTTAGCGGTTTTCCTTTGCCATATGATTAATGAGAATCATATCCGAAATGTAACGAAGGCCCTTAAAGAGCTTCCTGATTCTCAATTATCTGAGAAACTCACACTCACTAAAGACATTGCAGAATTTGAAATTTACCATCATCAGACAATTGTTGATGACCAGAATCGTGAAATGGATATCATTATGCTGGGAGTACCAGTTACTTCTGAAGAATTGAAAAAAACTTTCATCTCCCGTAATAAATATAAAATTGTTCAGAAAGTACAAAATGCCGTTGATTATGCGAAAGAACTTGGAGCGACAACAGTTGGTTTAGGCCAATTTACTTCGATTGTATCAGGCAATGGTCTTTATCTTGATTCTCGAGGAATGAATCTTACAACAGGTAATGCCTATACTGTATCGTTAACAATTCAGTCAGCATTAAGATCAGTTGAGCAAAAAGGCAAAACGCTAGATTCTTCGACAGTTGCCTTGATTGGTGCCGCTGGAAATATTATGTCTGTCTCTACCAGTATTATGGCAGACAAAGTTGGAAAGCTTATTTTAATCCATCACTCACCTATTGAAGCTAGTTTAAAATTTCAAGATGCCGTTAAACGTATCTTGTCTGAAATTCATTCTTCTAAATCTGATTCTAAAGTTGTGAGTATAGTTAAGAGATTCTGGCGTGAAGATATGAATCTACTTCAATTTCTGGACATCCCCTTAGTCAGAGAAGTCTTTGTCACAACATCCGACATTACGACATTAACTGAAGCAGATATTGTTTTAAGTGGAACAAGCTCATCTTCTGGATTTTTAACTCTGGATCTATTTAAGCAGGATGCAGTTATTGTCGATATCGCCGTTCCTCCGACCATCAAAAAAGAACTTCTTGATCAGATTCAATCAAAGAGACCTGACGTAACTTACCATTTAGGTGGAATTGCTAAGGTTCCTCAGAATCAGTCACTTAATTTTTTACTATTCCCACTTGCTGAAGGTGAAAGCTATGCCTGTATGGCAGAAACTTTCTCGATTGGTTTTAGCGGCAAAAAGAACTTTCTAAATATTGGTGATCTTAATAAAGACATCGTGATGGAAGTTGAACAGCTTGCTAATGAAGCAGGCTTTATCCTCGCCCGAGCTAAGACTAGCAGCTCACTTTAATTCCTTCCCATAAAGTACATATTTAGCATATTCCTGAACCAGATTTGGATCTATAGGTCGCTTTGATGGTGAATCAGGGCTTTGATAACAAACTAAACTTTTATTTGCCGCCAAAACACCACAAGAGAGCAGTTTTGACACTTTGATGAACACACCTTTGATTTCCTCGCCATTGGGACCAGAAGTTTTGCCCATATAAGGCATCAGAAGTGTCTTAAAATTCAGTTTCAATTTCGCGAGGAGAATTCCTTTCTGAAGCATTGAAAGTTTTTTACCTTTCACTTTAGAGAGAATTTCAAGTGGATCAGGATAATTGATACTGAATCCTACTGGATGACCATTAAACTCTACAATGTATGATAACAATGGATGAATGATGTACTTAAAGTCATCATAAACTAATTTAAACTGTTCATAACTAATGGCCTCATACTCAGGCATATTTTCGAACGATTTTACAAAAAGATGATAGACGGTTTTTAATTCTTCTTCCCAGTGAGTTAGCCGGATTAATCGGACAGTCACTTCAGGGTCATGGGAATGTTTTCTTTCTTTAAGTTGTTTGCGCTTTTTTACAAAATTTCCGAAAGTGCTAAACCGTTTAATGAGATAAGTATCCCAAGTTCCCACTACTTTGTAGCCTAGAGAGGAAAAAAGATCATGATAATAATCAGGATAGATTGGCTCTCCGTAATAGGGCGCTCCTCCACCTTTACACTTAATTCGATATTTAACAAAAAAGTTTAAATCAATGGGAGTTTTTATTTCTTTAAATTTTTTAGCTCGGGCCAGCTCCTCTACTTTATCCATCAGGCTTCGGGCAACATCAAGATCATTGATCCAATCTATGAAGCCAAGATTCCCAACGAGGGACCCTTTTCTCCATGAAAGAATGGCCTTCGCCACTAATTTATTGTTTTGATGAACCTGAACTCCGACCCATTCATAATCTGTGGCGAAAGGAGAATCAGGAGAAAGTAGTTTTTTGTAATCTTCTATTGTTTCTGGAAAATAAACTGGCAGATGTTCTTGAAGATCTCTTTTAAGATCAATAAAGGATTGAATAATTGAGTCATCACCCTGTGTGAATGAAGTTACTTTGTTATTCATAGAATACTTATTTCCCCGGTACTTCCATCGATCTCAATTAAATCTCCCGATTTAATTTTTGAAGTTGCATGCCTCACTCCTACTAGAGTAGGTATTCCAAGTTCTCTGCCGATAATAGCTGTATGACTAAGCATTGAGCCTTTTTCCGAAACTAATCCTTTACTCCGAGACATAATATAAACCCATGCGGGGTCAGTATTTTTAGTAACTAAAATGAAATCTTCCTGATGTCCTTCCAAAATCTCTGTTGGATTTTCAAGCACTAAAGCTTTAGCCTTCACTTTTCCAGGGGAAACTCCCTGACCCTTTAAAGCTTGAGTATGAAGGGACTTAGTGTCTATTTGAGGAAGTTTTTCATCTTCACACCATGATGCAAATTCCGGATAAACTTGATGCTTGTGTTGCCATCTACGTTCAGCAATCAATTTCTCAAGATTTTCAAAATCGAGTTTTCCGTCTGCAAATTTTTGCCATTCATGATGATTAATTGAAAAGAAATCACCTAAAGAAAACTTCTGCCATCGTGAGTCTTCCTTCATAAGATGGGAAGCCAGATTCAAAACTAATTGTCTTAGGAAGTGATAAAAACGACCTCTCCATAGACGAGTGGTTTCCCTAAATTCAATACAGTCACGAGTGAAAGTAAGAACAAACTGTGAAAAAAATCCTAATTCAATATTTGAATTCGTTTTGAGGGCAGAATGGATTGAGACTTTATGCTCTTTTCCCCATGAAAGAAGTTTCTTGAACAAGTTCGGATCGTTCTTTAAGGGCAAACTTTCAAGTTTTAATTCTTCGAAAGATCTGTCGCCATAAACTTTTAAAAATTGATCCACTCGTTTTACTTCTTCTGACCAACCCAGACTTCCAAGGTGGATAAAAGCTTCTTTATAAGGTTCAAATCCTTCTTTCATTTCTATCTGATTAAAGGCAATTAGGAAATCTTGCGAAAGAAACTGCACCATCTCATTAAATGCCCGAAGTGGCTTTAATGAATCAACTCCACCCTTAGTTTTTAATAAATCAATCACAGCTTCGTCTGGTAGACCTTGTTTTTTTAGTGAAGATGATAAAATCCCCAGACCCAGCATAATAAAAAAGTCATTTATGATTGTAAGTCCAAATCCTAACGGTCGTTCAATTAAATGGGCCAGGTATTCTATCGTTTCTTTTGAATTTTTGAGTTTCCCCATGTCGGTATTTATCGATTGGGAAAGCAAATCCAACTCCGAAAGTAATTTTGGATAGATACTTTTTTTCTTCGCTGCCAAAGTTCCTAAACGTACTAATGACGAGATGAGATCTATTCGGTTGAGATAAGTTTCATGAAAAGGAACTTCTATTCCCTCAACTTTGCCACCAATCATCTTATGCCAGTTTTCAATATTTTTCTCACCACCGGGAAGGGCCCTTAAAACTGCATAGTAATGCTCTAGATTGTAATAAAGGTGATCGTCAACACCAGCAATCAACTGTGAACAATGAACCTTAATCATTTTAAGACGCTCACCCTGAATGCCAATAACATTAGCTGCTTCCATAAAAACATTTTCGTAAGCTTTCTTCACAAAACTTGCAGTAAATGGACTTACACTTCCAGGATAGGATTCAGAAAGATTGGTATCTGCAAAAACTTTTAAAGGACTAAAGGCACGGGTAATTGGTCTAATCTGAAAGATAAAAAGCTGACTTCCTAACATTCCCCACTCAATATCAGAAGGTTTTCCAAATAGTTTCTCTAATCGTAAACTTTCTTTTACGAGATTTTTTAGTTCCGATTCTTCCAAAACTGTATTTTCTCCACCATGAATGGTTTCACCTAATCTCGTCATGAGATAATGGTCCACTTCAGCATGACCTGAAACAACTCCTTCACCCATACCAAATGCGGCATCAATTGCGACAAGGGATGTTGGAGACAGAGGTGAACGAGTGAATAAAACTCCACTCTTTTTAACTTGAATTTCTTTTTGAACCACCACGGCCATCTTCAATTCATAATTTATGTTTTTTTGAGCAATATAATTTTTTACACGAGGCAGATTCATTGATGCATAAATCTTTTTAAGGCCCTCTTCCCAATTATGATGATCTATACCCAAAATTGTTTCAAAGAGACCTGCAAAACTTGCATCCAGTTGGTCTTCCCCAATCATGGAACTGCGCAAAGCTATTTTACCGTTTTTTGTAATAAAGTTATCAACAGCATCTTTGATGTTGGGATGAATAACCCCAGTCTTTTGAAAATCTGCGTAGCCTTCAGTACTGATAATAAAAAAAGGGGCCACATGTGCGTCCCAGCTCATTAAATTCTGGAGCTGATGTCCTTTACCACCAACTTGATCAATCTTTGCTAGCTTATGAGATTGATAGATCAGTTTCATAGATAAGCTGCTGTCAATAAAAAGCAGATAATCAAAAGAATCTGATTTTCAGCGTTTGCTTTCAAGGGGCCTTTTAATTTTAGTGTCAAAAGGAATTTCAGAGATGGAAAAACCATAAAAGCCATTAATAATCCAAACACAATTCTCAAAGATAGAGATGTCCCCATTTCTGAAAATAAATTAAAAACAGTAAAAGTATAAATCATTTGTAAAATGAGACTAATGGAAATGGCGACACGTGGTCCCCAAATTTTTGAATAAGTAGTGTAAGCAGTTTCATCTTGAGGCATTCGAATTTTTCTCGCAAATTCCCAATTCGTAAAGATTAAGCAAATTGGTAAGATCGTTACAATTTTGCTCGAATCTATCTCCGGATAGACGGCAATCATTCCAATAATTAAATATATGACATTAAAAATAACAATGGGATGATGTGTGGCAAAGGCAAGAGGTAAGCTCTGGCGCATTCGACCTTCTATGAAAAACCACTTTAACATTAATACTGCGTATCCAAGTGTACACAATCCAAAAATCAAAAGATTAGTGCTGGTAAAACTAAATCCAATAACAGTCGCCACGCAAATCGCCGCAAGAATCTTCAAATCACTTTCATACACTTTGCCCGAAGGTAGAGGCCTGTTAGGAAAATTCTTTTTATCGTCTTCAAGATCTTTAAACTCATCCATGACTCTTATCAGTAAAGTAACTGCGGTGATAACCAGTCCAGATAAAAGCATTTGGTAATGAAATTTGGCAGGTAATCCAAAGAGTCTAAGATAGACTAGTTGTATGGCAAACCCAGTAAGCATGGTTCCAACGAATGAAGTCATGGGAAACATTTCACTTAAATAAATAATTAATCTTCTAAACATATCTATCCTAAAAAGGGTTTTTTCTTATTTTAAGGCAATACAGCAGAACATTAAAAAAAAGATGAATAACAGTCCCACCCAAGATTGTTCCCCAAAATATGACCCAGTTCATGTCCACCAAAAGCTTGTAGGCCAATAGACACCCGAAAGCAGAGTCGGCCTGATCTAAAATCACAAAGAAAATTTTATGTTGATCAGAAGTTTGTCCTTCTTTAATTCCTAAACGGCGCTTCATATAAGAGTTAGGTAATTCGGCCAAACAATAGGCAAAACCCAGAAGAATTGCCAATAAAACACTAGAGGATTGAGTCAATAGTGGAGTACTTAAATCTAATATGCCTTCAAGTTTTTGAGCCAACAATACACCTGGAAATGTAGCCAATGGCATTATGACAAATCCCCTCCAGGTTTTGTTCATCCCAAACCATCTTTGATGAATTGGTTTCTTCAAGTAAGATAAGGTATCGAACTTTACGACAATCATATGAACAATACCTCCGATAACCAGAGGTAGAGCAAGAAGAAGAATACGAAGAAAATCTTCAAAGCTGAGTAAAGTAAAAGTCATAAGTAGATTATATGCTGAATAATGAAAATTCCTATCTTTTCAAGTTTGCCTGGAAAAGCATCCGCCGAAATTCAGGTAGAAGTTTTTTTATCGGTCTCTCGGTATCATTAGCTGTTTTTATCGCTGTTTGGGTCGTGGCATTCTTTGATGGCTTTAATCATCAAATTGAAAAAGCGGTTGTAAATACCAATATCGGTTTTTTTCAGGTTCAGGAGAAAGATTTCGCCAAAACTACAGACTCTTCTCGTCCTTTAGATTTTTCCAAGTATGAAAGTATGTTGAATGTGAAACCAATGAGAAATTTATCTCCCGAATTAATTTTGGACGGAAATATCTCAACACCGGAAGGCGCTACGGGACTAACTGTCATTGGAATTCATCCCCCACTTCATAAAAAGTTTTTGCCAGTCTATAAACATTTAGAAGCTGGTGAATTCCTAAATGCCGAAGATGAGTCCACTGTAGTAATTGGAGATGAGTTAGCTAAATTATTCAAATTTAATATTTATGATCGGATCGTACTCAATTATCAGGATGTTAATGGAGAACTACGATCAGAACTATTAACAATTAAAGGCATTTATAAATTTAATGGACGGACCTATGAAAAGAGATTCGTCTACATTAATCAAAAAACATGGCAGAAGATTTTCCTAAACGAAGACAAAAATAAAATCTTGTTTAACCGCGTTGCCATGATGGCCGATAGTCTTAAACAAGAGCCAATTCTCAGAGAACGTATGAAAGATACGGATCTGGTTGTAAAAACTTGGAAAAACTTAAATCCCGAAATGGCCGTTGTTTTAGAATTTCATGACGGAATGATTAAATTCTTTTTTGTGATCATAGGAATTACCATAACAATGACAATTCTTACTCCGGTACAAATGCTTTGGCAGGAAAGACTTAAAGAATTAAGAATGTTGAATGTCATCGGCGTTAACAATGAAAAGTTCTGGAAGATTGGAATCTTTGAAGTTATTCAGATGATTTTTTCATCAGGAATTTTCACCACCGTACTCCTCTTCGTCATAATTGGAATCCAATCCTACACTGGTGTTGATTTCAGAAATCTTAATGATGGTATTTCTATTGAAAGGGCCGGAATTAAACTTCCTGGAATTATCTATCCCCAATTAACCGCTTCACAAATTATTAGCACGTTTGTCATTGTCCTTATCGTATTAAGCGTCAGTTATATTTGGGCCATTCATAGGACCTTAAAAAAATTAGAGGTTGCCCCATGAAAGGCTTCGCATACTTAGTAAAATTCAGTTATCGAAATCTTTTTAGAGCTCCAAAGAGAACTTTAATTATGATTTTAAGTTTAAGTATTGGTTGTGGTTTTATTATTTGGGATTTAAATTTTGCCAAATCCGGTTCCAGAGAGATCATGAAAGATTTCCTTTCTCAGTATGCCGGCCAATACCATATCTCAAATTCAAATTATTATGATGAGAAGAATAAGAAAGAATTCAATATCTTTAAAACAATGACTGATGAAGACCTTCAAGAGAAAAGTCTTATTGAGAAATCTACTCGCAGGGTAAATGCGCCGGTTTTTATTTCCGGAGAAAAGAAGACACTATGTGTTCTGTTGACTGGTCTAGAAGTCCCTAAGGAAAAAAAACTCTCTTCGCTTTACAAGGTAGTTACTGTTGGACGTTTTCTGGATGACAATAATGAAAAAGAGATCGTCCTCGGAAAAACCCTAGCCTATAAAATCAATATTGATATCGGAGATGAAGTGGCCATCATTGGCCAAGCGGTTGATGGCTCCATCGCTAATGATCTTTATAAGGTTGTCGGCTTTCTCGATTTTGGTGGTGGAGATCTGGAAGATTCACTGGCCTTCACTCAAATTAAATCGGCCCAGGAACTTCTTTCACTACCTGAAGACCAATATCACCAACGGGTAAGTTTTGATCTTGAAACTGAAGAATTACCAGTTTTAAAAAATCTTGCCGTCACTCATTGGTCAAAATTATTGCCCGAAATTGGTGTTTCCATGAAGTTTGTTGATAACTTTACTTGGATTGTGAGTGTCATCATTGTTGTGGTGGTAAGTCTTGGTCTTTCAAATACGTTGATGATCACTTTTTTTGAACGCGAACAAGAATTCTTGAGTCTCAATATTATTGGAGCGAAGGCATCCTGGATCACATGGTCACTTCTCATCGAAGTATTCATCATGGGAACCATTGCAGTCGTCCTAGGAGCCTTTCTGGGATTTATAGCCACCAGTTATTGTAATTACCAGCCTATAAACATTGAATTATTCACAGGCGGGAAACCCATAATCATGGGTGGGATGACATTAAAACCATTAGTCAGAATTTACTCTGTACCCCAATATTATTGGCAAGTACCGTTGATGATTTATTTCTTTTTAAGTCTAACTATGATCTATCCATTAGTCAGAGTTATAAGCAGGAGCAAGCATGCAGTCTGAGTTATCCCACATCGACAAAGTCTATGTTAGCTCGCAAGAGAATCAGGTTTTCGGAGCAAAAGACGTAAATATAAAAATTCATGAAGGTGACTTCATGGCCTTAGTTGGTCCATCTGGATCAGGTAAAACAACTATTCTCAATTTGATTGCCGGATTAATTCTTCCAACGAAAGGTCTACTAAAGCACGGAACTCACGACATTACGTCTATGTCCCTTGAAGAACGAACTAAGCACCGTCTTGATTATATGGGATTTGTCTTTCAGGATTATCAACTTCTACCTATCCTTACGGCATGGGAAAATATTGAATTTCCTCTCCAGTTGAGAGGATTTTCAAAGAATGAAATTAAAGAGCGAGTAGACTGGGCATTAGCGCAGGTTGGATTAGAAAAAATGGGAAACAGATTTCCTAAACAACTCTCGGGTGGTCAGCAACAAAGGATTTCTATTGCTCGCGCCATAGCTGGAAGACCTCAACTCATTCTCGCCGATGAACCTACAGCCAATCTTGATTCGAAAACTGCTCAGGAAATTATTGAGCTCTTTTTAAAGCTGAATAAAGACTTTAAATTAACGTTCATCTTCTCTACCCATGATCAGCGATTGATAGATCAAATCAGAACTGTTCATTACATTAAAGATGGTCAAATTAGTGATACGAGGGAACATCATGTTTAAGCACTTAATTCGTAAAGATATTGTTTTCTGCGTAGTCTTAGGGGTCAACGCCAATAATGCGACGAAATGGTCAGAATTCATTGATAAGGAAATGCGCGGGGATCGGTCTCATGCAGAAATTGTCATGACAATTGAAACT
>JAULBY010059923.1:0-10593 GCA_032358315.1 Ophiocytium majus
GCGGTGGCGGCAGGCGCACGGGGGGTGGCAGCAGGCCAAGGGGCGCGGAGGCAGAATGATGTCTACCCTGGGTTCTGAATGGATGGTGGAGCGCTGTTGAAGTTGCTGTTGCCTTAGGGGTGCGTGCGCTGGTGGCGTTGCTGCACGCAGCAGCAGTTTTGTAATGGCACAACTTGTATACTTGACGGCGTCAGGGGCCACAGCAGCCGCTAGGCGTTTGCTTGTTTTTGTGCTCAGGTGCACCCGGCGTGCACGTGCCACCATGTGCGTGTTCTGCAGGCAGCGGCCAGCATCTGCACCTGTCACCAAGGGAAGTGGTTTGACTGCATATAACTCAGTGGTAGGCATGTTGGCGCTGCCAACAGACTGCCGGCATGTGCCTGCACTGCAGCATGGAGTGCAACGCAAGAGATGCCACTGGGAGCATGAGGGCTACCAGTGCGCGTCTGCTAGGGGCGACATGCTGCCCCAGCAGACAGCAAGCGCATAGGACCACCAAACCGTGAAAACGCAGCAGACACCCGCACACCTCCATTAAGCAAAACATGCCTAACTCTATTGCGGCGTGCCGCAGCAGCACTCACGCTGCCAAAACTCCGTAAACGCTCATACCACAGCAGTATAAGGTAACATGACACAGAACAAGCAGTGGGGACCCCCCCCCCCCCTGTCCCGGCCCCCCGCCGTCACGCGCACTCGCCCACACGGTGGATGAGGCCGTCCGCCAGCGACGCCAGGTCATCCACGCCATCCCACCATTCAAACGCGAACTCATCAATGATGTGCCGCGACCATGGCGTGAACTGCAGCTCGCCCGCGTCCGCCTGCGCGAGCATGTCCCTCAGCTCCTCCCGCGTCACGTACGCAACCTCCGCGACCTCGTTCGGGTTCGGCGCCAGAGACAGGCCGCCGCCCGCCGCCGCCACGCGCGCCGCGTAAATGTAGTCGAGCTCGTGCTCCCCCCACACGCCGTCGTCGCTCTCGGCGCGGTAGTGAATGCGCGTCATGAAGTGCATGGCCTCGGGGGGCAGCTGCCCCTCGGGGATGCCCACCTCCTGAGCCAGCTTGCGAACCGCCGCGCGCTTGCCCCCCAGCACCGCCGCCGCCCCCACGCTGGCGCCGCCGCCGCCCGCCGCCGCCTGCTCCAGCGGCGCGCCCTCGATCCCCATCTCGGAGTTGGTCCACAGGGGGTGGCTGCAGCAGGCGTTGGTCCAGTACAGCGGGAAGGTGTGCTTGCACGCGGCCCTCCGCTGTAGCAGCATGCGCCCCTCGGAGTCGAAGATGAAGATGGAGAAGGCGCGGTGCAGGGGCAGCCCCTCGCTGCACAGGTGCGTCGCCACCTTGGTGGCGGGCCCCAGGGGCCTGTCCTCCCGGTCCACCAGTATGCACTGCTCCTCCATCATGGCGGCCTGCTGTGGGTCGATCGCCACCAGGGCGTCCGTGAACTGCGTGGCGCCAGCGGCATGAGGTGCCGCAGCAGCTGCTGTGCGCCTTGGCGGGGCGACGTGCTGTCGAGGCATCGGAGGGGCGAAAGCGATGGTGGCTGGGGCCCAGGCTTCGAGCACCAGCAGCGCTGCCGCCCCTAAACATGACAATTGGGGCAGCATGTGTCTGTGTGGAAGTTCCCGCTCTCGCTCGCTGCTGTTTTTTGGAGAGTAGCTGGTAGTGCTACGGCAGGAGACAAAGTTGTTGAGCGGTGGTCGCAGCAGGTGCTGCTGGTTAACCCAAGCTCCAGCAGGGCTGCAGTCACCGCTGGTGCTGCTGCGCGCTGTGCTCGCGCTGTGCTCGGAGTGGTGTTGTGGTGTTGCTGTGTGCGCGCGCACACATGCGAGAGAGGGGATCCCCCCTCCCCCCCGGGGGCCTGTGGGGGCGGGCAGCAGCAGTTGGCTCCACTGTAACCCCCTGTAAAAACGCTTGGCAAAGAGGTGTGAGCAAGGTGATATGTAAACAAACTTCTGCAAGAAGGAAGAAAAACTTGGCAGCGTGCCAGCACACCCCGCAGGAGCGGTGGCACAACAGTAAGACGCTCTTGATGTCGAAGAAAAAACTCGCATCTCTTTCATACACAGCGCCGGCCCGGAGACCGCAGGGCGGGGACAGCTCAGCCCTGCAGTGCACTTCGAAGCGCGGCGCAAGCAGCGCCACTGCCATGTAAAACATGTGCAATGTTACCACCTCAGTAGCTACCGCACCACCCACCCTATCAGAACAGTCTGCCACCCACACGCCGACTTCCCACCTCCCCCCCCCCGCACACCCCGCGCTCCCCCATAATAAAATGTACTGGTATGAGGGCAAACAAAATGCCTGCAGCATGGCCGGAGCGAGAGGGCGGACAGCACAGCGCCACCAGGGGCAGCCTCCATGCCATGCATGGCATGAGGTCGCACATATCCTTGCAGCATTGCAGCAGGCAAGGCACCCCCCATTCCCCCACCCCCCGCCCCTACTGCGTACACGCAGGCGCAGCGCGCCCGCTGAGCCCAAGCTGCTCAGCAACAGTTGCTGCTGAGCAGGGGCGGGGCCGGTGCTGCTGAGCAGCGCTGTGCTGCAGCGCAGCCCGCGCAGATCACACGGCCGTTGTTTCTGTGCTTTTGGCGAGGCTCGCGCCCGACGGCAGGTAGCCTGCGTAGTCCCTGTCGAGCTCTTTGACGGGTATGAAGCGCATGATGACGCCCACCGGTATGGCGAGGGCGCCCAGCGCGCTGCTGATGAGCCACTGGTCCCACGTAAGACCCGCGGTCTTGGTGAACTCCCCGCCGACCTCTATCACAAATATCTGCACGCGAGGCGGCAGCAGGGGCGGCAGGGGTCGCGTGAGTTTGGGAGCATCGCTGCTGCCGGGCGGGTGGGGGTGCATGGCGCAGGTGTGAATGAGAGAGTCGGCTGCTGCTGCCGGCGCGCATGTTAGTGGCAGCAGCGCCACTGTTGGCGAGTCCATCGCCACCAGAGAGTGCGCCGCTGGCAGCGCAGGTGGGCAGTTGCGGACGCTGCAAAGCGCCAGTGTGCTGCTGCTGCTGCTGCAAAGCTGCTCGCTGAAATTCATTGCTGCCAGCCAAAGCACCAGTACACTGCAACGCTGCTTCCGCCGCTGCATAGCACACCGCACTGCTGCTTCCGGTGCTGCTGAGCAGGGAAGCGGGAGGTGGTGCGCACGCCCACCTGCAGCCCAATGGTGATGAGTATGATGGCCAGGAACATGGGGTTGCTCGTGATGCCCCGCAGGACGTTCCACTCATCCGTGATGGAGCGCGCATTGAACTCGTTGAAGATCTGGGCAAACACAAACGCGTTGAAGATGATGGAGTAGTGCACGTAGTCGTACTGCGAGCAGTTGTCGAAGCACGACCCGTCAAAGTCGTCGAGCCCGTCATAGTAGTCCGAGTAGCACACCCCATTGTCGCCCGTGCCGCACCCCGGGAAGTCCGGGTAGTCGGCATTCGCCTGCCCGTACGGCTCAAAAAACATGGAGCAGGTGACACCCTGGGCGGCCGTCGCTGGGGCGGCGTTGTCACCCGTGTACTGTTTGGTGCCGGCGTCGTCCCCCGTCTGCGGCCAGTAGAACTTGTCGGAGTTCCCGCCCTTGGTCTCCCACTTCCCGCAGGGGTTGTGGGGGGCCACCTCGGGGAATATGACGGCGGGCGCAAAGAGCAGGCCCAGCAGGAGCGCGAGCTGCAGCGCCGACATCATGAGGATGTTGCGCATCATCTTGCGGGAGAGCAGGTTGGCGCGGCGGGAGTAGGGGCGGCGCTTGAGGAGGTCCAGTGTGGGCGCCTCCGTGCCGAGCGCGAGCGCGCCCATGGTGTCCATGATGAGGTTGACCCAGAGCATCATGACGGCGTTGAGAGGGGGGTCGAAGCCCGCGACGGAGCCGATGAACACAATGCTCAGCGCAACCACATTCACTGTCAGTTGGAACTGCGGGCGGCGGGCGCACGGGCAGCGGCGCGGACAGTTGGCGCGTAAGAACCGGGGCAGGGGGGACTGGTGCTGAGCAGTGCTGGTGCTTGCATTGGTGCCAGGCTGGCGTTTTTGGTGCTCAGCATGCAGGGCGCCATGTGAGCAGCTGTGAGTGCGCAAGTTCGCAGGGGTTCATTCATGGCTGCCGGAGGCGCCGGCGCTTGGGCGCGATGCAGTCTTGTGCTACCTCTCAAGCCGGCGGCATGCGCACGCGTGGCGGCACGCACCTGCAGGAACTTGCGGATGTTGTCGTACACGGAGCGTCCCCACATGATGGCGCGCACAATGGACGAGAAGCGGTCATCCAGAATGACAATGTCAGAGGCGTTCTGGGCCACCTGCGTTCCGCAAGATAAAAAGTCGCACAGGCAGGCGGCAGCACACAGCAGATGCTTGGTTGTTAGAAACCGCAGCGCCACACAACCAGGGCGCATGCACACATAGGCAGCAAGCGCGCTGTAACACACGTCCACCGCCAAGCCGCACCAGAAATCACACCCTGCGCAATGCTGCAGCGCCACACCCTGCTGCCACTCGCCCCCCTGCTCACACATGCCGCCCTGCCCCAGCGGCACTTGCTGATCAACCAGCAACATCGCAACAAGTTGCTCCATACTTCGAGGTATGATATAGACTGGTTTCAAGACAAAAAAAATGGGCTTGTTTACAAACAAGCACACAACCGCTTACCCGCTCAAATCTTCAAGTGGCACAACAACGAAAAACCCAGTGCCAGCTCTGACACGGGTGCTAAAAAAACGACGCACCTTGGTGCCTGTGATACCCATGCTCAGCCCCACATCCGCGGCCTTGAGGGCGGGCGCGTCATTGGTGCCGTCGCCCGTCACGCCCACGACCTCGCCGCCGCCAGGGTTGGCCTTGTTCCACTCCTCGGCGTAGCCCGGCAGCAGGCGGTCCTTGTCCGTCTCCCAGGAGAGGCCCAGCAGCCCCTGCTTGTCGTGTATCTCCTTCCACTCGGCCTCGTTGCGCGGCATGTTGTTGCCGTTGAGGCGTGTCACGAGCAGGTACTTGTCGTTGGGGGTGGAGCGCGCGAGCACCTGCAGGCGCGGCAGCACCTCGTCCACCTGCCGCAGACGGGCGATTGCGGCGCGCGCGGCGGCGGCGAGAACGCGTTAACGTGGGTTCTGGAATACAGTTACAGGCGGGTGTGGACGATGTACTCTAAGTAGTAGCGACGATGGCGCCTAAGAAACAAGGTTTCCTACTGTTGCTTGCACTTTGACTTGCCCGTACACTCGCAGGAATCGACTTTGTATGGTGTGCGGCAGCAGTCGGCAGTAGCGCCGTCATCACAATGCAGTGAGAATAAGGGCCACCAACGAGCCCGCGAGTGCACAGCACGCGTGCACCAAGCGCATCAGTGAGCGGGCACTGTGACATGCACCACAGCCTCGCCAGCGCAGCACACAGGCGCCATGGGGTCAGAGGAGCGCAGCGCCTGAGACCAACTGCAGACGGTGCCTAGAATATTACAACTTCAACTTCAACTTGAAGTACCTGGGCAGGGGTCATGTCACGGAATGTGGGGCCCTCCAGCGCCAGGCCGCCCTCCCGCAGGATGCCGCAGTCGCGCGCGATGGCCTTGGCGGTGTGTATGTTGTCACCAGTGACCATGCGCACCATGACACCAGCGTGCTGCGCCGTCGCCACAGCCTCCTTAACCTGCATCGCCAGGCAGCACATACAACACACGCATGAACGAACATGTCAGGCGCAAGAACTAGCGGCACAACGCCATTAGAGCACTGCAAAACACAGGCGAGGCGTGGCAACGCCAGGGCATACGCTGAAGCAATGCCGCGCCACCCCGCCACGCACAGCACAAACACAGCGCACTGCAGGCGGGGCCGCCCTGCCCTCGCAGCACTGCAACGCCACAAGACATTGATGTGCTCGTCCCACAAGACACAGATGTGCTCAGCAGCAGCAGCGCACCTCCGGCCGCAGCGGGTCCATGATGCCGACGACGGCGTCGCACACCATCTCCTTGGAGTCGGGCGGCTGCAGCTGCCAGCCCTCGGGCAGCTCCGCCTCGCTCACGTAGTCCACGTGGGCGAGGCAGATGGTGCGCAGCGCGCGGTCGGCCATGCCAAAGATCATCTCGTCGAGCTCGCGGCGCTTGGCGGGCGTCATGGGCTGCGGCTTGCCGTCGGGTCCCGTGAAGAAGGCGCAGTCCTCCAGAACCTTCTCTGAAGCGCCCTTGCAGAACATGCGCAGGCCCTTGCCGTTGCTGACGTCGCGGCGCGCGATGAGCACGCTGGAGCGCTTCTTGGCCGAGTTGAAGGGGTACTCGCGGTCGACCGCGGGGTCAAACAGCACCTGAGCAGTAGGGGGGAGGGGGAGGGGGAGGCGGGTGAAACGGCTGCTGCACCAGCTGTGTGGCATGCTGGGGGGGGGGAGGGCATGTTAGGCAGTCCCCAAGTGGCAACGGCGTGCTTGATGGCATAAGTTTGCAGGTGAGCCGGCAGCACGTAGTGCGTTTGTGCTGTAATGTGTTGCGGCGCCTGCAGCAGCCAACACTGGTGTTTGCGTGCCGATGTGGTGTGTGTGCTCGTGCACCGAAGAGTTGGTGGGCACGGGATGCACACCTTCTTGAGAGAAATGACGTTGAACCCCCAGTCCGAGGCCAGAATGACAAGGGCGCCCTCGGTGGCGCTGCCAATGACCTTGGGCTTGTGCAGGGCCTTGCCATGCTCGTCCTGCAAGTGCCAGACACACCAGTTTTGCAGCCTAGGTAAGTGCATGCCAGTACAAGGCTCACCAACACCACCTGGTGACTAAATGCCAGTGGCACCCAAGCATCAGTCATGCAGTACATTAGTGTAGGCACTCTGATAGTGGTACTGACTGGGGTGCGCAATGTGCGACACAACGACCACAAGGGCTTGCAAGCAGCTGCCGGCACACGTCGCTGGCTCACACGCCGATCTGCCAAAGCCGAGTGCCAACGCATGTGCATGGCCTTGTCGCCATGCTGTTACTTCAAAAGCGCTGTTACTTCAAAAGCGCACCGGTTTCCCTCACCTTGAAGTGCACCTCGCAGCTGCGGTTGATGGCGGCGTTGTGCGTGACCAGGTCCAGCACCTCCGGGGGGATGATGCCAGCGGTGCGAAGCTCGTCCGCCCCCACGCGCTTGTCGCCAAACCACCCCTCCACCACAGTCATCTGGTTCATGGTCAGCGTGCCCGTCTTGTCGCTGCACAGCGCAAGAGTGTGAATTTTATGTGGGTAACTATGGGTTTGTGGTGATGCAGACGGATACCAAAAAATATGTCCAGTGGCACAAGTTGCAAGCGTCGCTGCTGGAGACGTGGGTGTGCCACGGTGCAGTTGCATTCACAGGTGCTGGGTGCCTAGCTTTGTACACCCACCCAGAAACATGAGTTCACAAAAACGGGCACAGGGTCCACATATGGCAAATTCTGACGTTGACGCTAAGGGTCCGTGCAGCGTTTTCCACCTTCGGTGGTCACCTGCGCTGACTGGTGGGCCGCACACAGCCCCGTCCACCGCAGTCTAAGCCATGTGCTGGCTAAAAAAGTACCTCTAAAAGTACTTCGTACCCCAAGAAGTACTTCCAAGTACATACTACTATCAAAGTATATGAAGTATTGTAAACGCTTATGTTAGAACTACTTCAATTGTTTGAAAGCAGGTGCAACTATTCTGCTGCGCCGCTCACGCACCACCACCGAACACGTGGCCCCATTCTCACCTGCAGATGTTTGTGGCATTTCCCATGGTCTCGCACGCCGCCAGCACGCGGATCAGGTTCTGGTCCTTGTACATCTTGCGCGTGCTGTACGCCAGCGAGATGGTGACCGCCAAAGGCAGGCCCTCCGGAATGGCCACCACAATGATGGTCACGGCGATGATGAACGCGTCCACAAAGCCTGCTCAGCAGCAGCACACACACACAATAATGAGGGCCCCCAAAGCACAGCTACAAGTGTGTATCACACGTCGCGGGTGGGGCTGCTACTGCTGTCGCCTGCTTGCTGCGCGCCAACAGCGTTCACAAGGCACTGCTACAGGTGGCGGTTCGCTGCTGCCCAAGCAGAGAGTGCCGTAGTGACACCGGCACCGCTAGCAATACAGCGGCAGATGCAAGTGTGCCATACACAATCCAAGAGCGCGTGCGATGCAGCATAGCGCCGCCGCTGCTCCTGCCACGCACCACCACAATACCATACGCGGGTACTTCCACTATTCAGCCTCTGGCGCACTGGCAGAACTGGCAGCAGCCGCCGCTCTGCGCCAGCGCTCACCTTGCAGGATGTCCTCGTCGTGCACAAAGATCATGATCACCAGCACAATGAAGGTGGCAACCGCACAGCCCACGCCCACGTAGCCAATCAGCGTTGCCATGGCCTCCAGCTTGACCTGCAGTGGCGTCTCGCTGGGCTCCGATGTGAGGGTGGCGCGGATCTTGCCCCACTCCGAGTGCTCGCCCACGCCCGTCACCAGCACCTTTGCGTCAGCGCTGTTGCCGACCTGCAGCAGGGTGGGAGTGAGCAGGCAGTTGCACCGGTCAGTGGCCGTGCAAGCGGCTGCCGCGTGTTTGTCCTCGCAACGGGCGTGCAGGCCACAGCTCGTGCGTGTACGGCTAGACCAATGTTACCATGGTGTAACTGTGTAACTGCTTGAGGTGTGCCACAAGGTGTGCACTATTTGGGCGGCGTGGAACACAACCATGACCTCCCAGCGCTGTCGCCCAACTCCCAACCCCCCTACCAGCGCGGCACTCCCAGTTTTCAGGCGCGTCACACGCTTCTCGTACACAGCCGCCACTGCAACGGCACCACGCCCTCGGACCACCCACCTCCGTGATGAGACATGACGAGTACAGGAACGGGTTCGATCCGTCCGGCTGCTTCGCGAGGTCGTCTGGCTCGCCCGTGAGCCCAGACTCGTTGGACTTGACGCCCTCGCCCTCAAAGATGATGCCGTCCGCGGGGATGGCGTCGCCCGCCTTGAGCATCATGACGTCGCCCACCACCAGCTCGTCCGGGTGGATCTGCAGGTGTGGTGCGCGTTCACAAGTGAGAACATGTGCCAACGTTGAGAAAATAACCACAGTAGGAGTGGGATTGTGCGTGCGATCGCAGTGGCGCCAGCAAGGGGTTGTTAGGCAACGGTGTGCGTGCGCAGCCTGGCTAGGGTGCGCGCCGGGTGCGGCCAAGGGCAGTGCTGCGCGCCAGGCGCGGAGCACAGCTTGGCTGCGCGGAGCAGAAATGGGCAGGAGGTACTTCAAAGTAGGTAATGGTACATGCTCGTTGCAACGCAGGCACCCGAGAGTCTGGTGGCGCTTACACTGCGCATGAGGCGCACTCAAGCGCTGGCGCGCACCTTGCCAGCAGGCGCCCACTGCGCTGCGGAGTTGTGAACTCAGAACACCGCCAGGCCACCACAAAATTGCCAGCACTGCAGGGCGCGTTTGCAGTCGGTGCCCTAAAAAAATACACTGATAGGCTGGCGCATTGCGCATTGCGCACCGTCACGCGCAGCGTGTCGCCGCCAAACCCAGAATGTGCACGCCGCTTGAGTGTGCTCACCTGCAGTGTCTCGCCGTTGCGCAGCACCAGCGCGCGCTCCGCCTCCTCGCTGGTCTTCTCCAGTGCCCTGAACTGCAGCTCCTTTGAGTAGTCGTTGGAGGCGGTGACGAGGGCCACGATGAACACGGCAATGAGGATGGCTGTGCCCTCGATCCAGCCGTGAGAAGGCTCCGTGATGAGGCCGATGATGAGGGACACCACCGCGGCGACTATCAGCACCATGAGAATGGTGTCATTGAACGCCCCTATGAAGAGTTTGAAAAAGCCCTTCATAGGGGGTTCAGGGAAGCAGTTGTTCCCGAACTTCTCCCTCTGCTGGATCACCTGGTCCGCGTTGAGACCCGTGATGAGGTCAACCCCCAGGGAGGCTGCCAGGTTCAGCGTGCCGCCAAAGTTACTCTCCAGCCTGTCCTTGTTCTCCTTGTGCTCCTGTGCTGATGACACCAGGCTAAACAGCTTGTCTGGAGTAACATCAACCAGAGGGCCTGTCTCGCCGGCCACCTTCTTGGCAGCGGCTGTGTTCACCAGAGCCGCCTGCTTGGGGGCTGAGCGGCAGCAACATAGTTCGTGTAGCGGAAAAGACGGCGATTTCAACACAGGTGGTGGGCAGGTGGTGGCGGGTGTGTCTGGCCAATTTGGCGCCGACACTTCGCCAGAGTGGCGCTGGGGCAGGCAACGCGGCAGAGACTGTTGCGGAGAAAAGTGTGGGAGATGGCAGCAGCAGGTGTGCCATGTCGGTGCGGAGCGACGGCAGCGCCCCGCTTGACTCCGCCCCCCACGGGCACGGGGGTCACCCACCCGAGATGCCCGACAGATTCATGGACAACGACGGTCTGCCACTTCACAGGGGGCACCGTCAGCAGCACTCACCATCCGCCTCCTTCTCCTCGCCAAGCATGCTGATGGACTTTTCCTCCTCTTCGCTAGACGGCACGCCAGGCTGGGCCTCGCTGATGCGTGCCATCTTCTTGGGTGGGTGACGCCCTGCGGGGCGTGCCCTGGGCTGGGCACAGGGCCCGTTTAAAGGCTGGGGGGGGGGGGGGGGGGGGGGCCCTCA
>JAULBY010059934.1:0-10593 GCA_032358315.1 Ophiocytium majus
CGAGTTTTTCCGGCGACCCTTGAAGCCCTGCCCTGATCTGAGCAATGGTCTTGCCCGCCATGTTCATGTTGACCGATATCTTGTCGAGCATGTTCTCGAAGACCTCGAACGGAGTCTTCTTTACGCCGAGCGAATCCGAGAAGCTTTCCTTCGCCTTCTTCTCCGCCTCGGCGAACTCCTCGGTGGTGATCGTTCCTTCCCGGAGAGCCTCGGAAAGCCTCCGCTGGTCATCGCTCAACTTCAGGACGGACGGCTTCATCACCCCGAGAGACTGCTTCACGCCGTCGGACACTTTCGTGAGCGCAACGTCCCGCTCCGTTGCCGTGATCACTCCAGCCTTGAAGGCGTCGTCGAGTTTCCTCTGGGACTCGGCGATGATCTCGCTGCCCTTCTTCTCGACTCCGATCGACTCCCGGATCGACTCCTTCGACTTCCTGAGAGACTCGTTCCACATGGCGAGTTCTTTCGGACTCAGCTTCGTCTGGATCTGCTGCATCGTCAGTCCGAACGTATTGAACTCGTCGTTGACCTTGTCGAGTCCTGCGGCAAGCTGGTCAGACGGCATCTGGGTCAGCCCGAGGCTCTGCGACCGGTCTGCGTCGGCCTTTCTCTGCTCCGCGGCGGCACGGGCAAAACCAAGCCCGCCGTTGACCCCCGTGACCGCACCGAGCATGTCTCTCTTCTCGCTCGCCTGCTGCCCGCGAGTCTTGCCGAACATCGACTCCGCTGCCTGCTTCCGAGCCTCGACGGCAGCGAGGCTCGCCTCGATGTCAGTCAAGCTGCGGTTGGTCGAGATCTTCCGGAGTTCCTTCTGAAGCTTCTGGACCGGTGTAAGAAAAGCCTCCTCAAGTTTCTTACGAATCTCATCAGCGAAGGATGTGTCACGCCCGAGGAGGTCCGTGTTCCGCTTGAAGCTACGGTCGGCCTCCTCCTTCGCGATCGCCGCGGCGTCTGCACCCTCCTTGCCCTTGCCGAAGCCCCCAAGCTGGAACTTCTTGTCGATCTCCGCCAGTTCACGGTTGTAGTCGCGGAGGAAGCCCTGAGCGGCAGCCTTGATCCTGTCGGACGTCGGGAAGAACTTGCCCTCCACAACCGTTCCGGAGGAGAGTTCCCGGAGCGACTTCTTGGCACTCTGCACGGCGTCGAAGACAGACCGTGAAAACTCGATCTTCTGCTCGGGAGTGATGACGTCGCTGAGGTCGATGTCGCTCTGGAAGTCCCTCTGGATCTTCTTGGCGGCAGCCTCGAACTGGGTGACGTCGATCGTGTTCTCGGAGAGTTGCTTCTGCAGTTTTGCGAACTTGTCGGCGGCGTTCTTGGCGGCGTCCTTGCCCTTGGTGCCGAACTTCGCAGCCTCGATCGAGAGATCTGCGATACTGCCTCTGGCGTCCTCGACAGCCTTTGTGATCCTGCCAAAGTCCTCTGGCTGCGGGATTGCGACGTCAGGCAGTACCATCCCAAAGACGCCAGCGTTCGACTTCACTGCCTGAGCGTTGCTTGCTGCCGTCAGTGCCGTAGCTCGACGATTGCGTGCGATCTCCTCCGGAGTAGACGCCGCAGCGTCAATCTTTGGAGCCTCCTTCGGCTTGACGAAGATCGCAGACGTACCCGCGGTGACAAAACTAAGCCACTCCAACGCTTGCCCGATGAAGCTCCACAGCGTCTCCTGCATTGCAGAGACTGCTCCGTCGAACGCCTGTGACATTCCCTCGAACGTAAAGCCGTTCGCCATCTCTCCCGAGAAATCAGTGAAGTAGTCGTACAGGTCGTCAAAGTGAGTCACCACCGCGGCGATTGCCAGCAGGATCAGCCCGAGTCCGAGAGTGGCGATCGCGAACGATGCGGCAAACGAGAGCGACGCGACCTGCGCCGCGATCGCGGCGGCGTTGAGTCCCGTGATTGCTGAGATCGAGCCTGCGATGACCTGAACCACGAAGCCGGTAATAAAACTGGCACCGGCGAACACCCACCCGCCGAGCCACGTGAGAGCCGCCTGAACGCTTGCCGCCGCAAAGCTGTAAACCGATATCGTACACGTGTACAGGGCGGTCACCGTGCCGACCACGAAGGCCTGTATGCCCGCAAGTGTTAGCGAGGCGTAAACCCTCTGCGCAAAAAGCATGAATGCCGTACCAGCCGCTCCGAGGATGGCTGCTACGTTAATTCCCATCGCCAAAAGCGCTGCGTCAAATGCTCCCGTAAACGCAATTGCGATCGCCAGCGCCCTGCCGGTTTCGTAGATCGTGGTGGCTAGGGAAGCGCACTCGTCGATAACAGCGTTCATGGAGTTGCCTAGAACGTCCATGAACTGGCTCGCCATCTCGACAGCCCGCTCGATGTATACGGCAAGCTCGTTGAATCCTGCGGCAAGTGCAGTCACGAACTTCGACGTCTGAGCAAAAAAGCTCATTGCCGCATAGAACTTCGCCATTACTCCGACAATACGCAGGACAATGTTCCCGACCCTCGCAAACACCTCGATGAGAACAGCGAGAGTCTTTGATGCATCTGCAATGACTCCAGCCATTGGGCCGATTGCAGCAACAAGACCTCCGTTTATGTCTGCCGTTGCGTTGTTCAGTGCGGTCTGCATCTCGACAAACGGCAGCACAAGAACCGCGCCGAGGTTTTGAGATGCCGTTCGCAGTCGCACGAACGAGTCGTCTGCTCGCTCGAACCGCTCGAAGTCGACCTCCGACAGCGAACCGCCAAGCCTCTTGAAGTCGTCGTCGAGCGTGCCGAACTTCTTGAGGACCGGAAGGATCTGAGCGCCCTGCCTGCCGAACAAGTCGAACGCGATCGCTGTCTTGTCGGCAGGATCCTCGACGGCGGTGATTGCCTGAGCAACCATCCTGAAGACGTCCTGAGGCTTGGCGTTCTTCAACTCCTCGATCGAGATGTTCAGCTTGTCGAAAGCCATCTTGGCTTCACGGACGTTCTCGACGTTGAACTGACCGGACTTGATCTTGGATATGTTTGTGTAGAACGACTGCTGTGCCTTCACGAGTTGATTCACGCTCGTGCCAGCAGCGGCGGCGGAGATCCGCATCTTGTCGATCTCTTCGGTCGACGAGCCGAAGCGGTCCATCAGGTTTGCCGCTTGATTTACTCGCTCGCCGATATGCTCGATCTGCTCAACGAACCGACCCGTGGCAACAGCCGCCAGAGTTGAGAGGACAATGACGGCGTCAAAGTTTGTTCTCAGGTGTTCCAAGGCACCCACAGCGCCGACGATGGCACCTTCCATCAATGCCCCCGTGTCCCTCACGCCCGATGCGTAAAGACCGAAGGCAGCAGATGCGGCACCCAGCCCGGCAGCAAACACCGCGGCCTCTGCGATTGCTCCCGCGAAGCCGAACAGTGTCGTGTTCTCATCAGCAGCCCTCGCGATCAACGCGAATTCCGTGTAGAGCATCGAGAAGCCATTCGCCAGCGTAGCCGTATGCTCTGCTGCCGTCTGGACGCCGGTTGTGACTCCGCCGATAACCCTCTGGAAGAAGTCCGCCACGCCGGTAGCGTTGGCGATAGCCTCCGCCAGTATGTCGTACGAGGCCTTCCCCGCCCTTGTGCCGACAACGAGGGCGGCTGTCGCTCCGATGCCAGCCGCCGCGGTGTCGACGTATCCCTGAGCCTCCACACTCAAGCCCTGAGTCGATGCCCTCGCGAGTGCCAACACGGCCGCGTACGTGGCAAAGCCAGTCGCAGCGGCGACAAGTGCGCTTCCAAGCGAACTCAAGATGACCACCGTAGCCGCTGTACTGCCACCCGCGGCTTTCATAACAGTGTCGAAACCGCCGATCTGATCGGCGAAGACGACAACGCCAGCCATCGCACCAGAGACTGCGGCAGGCACTTGCTCGATCATCTCGCGGAAGCTTGTGATGGCATCGACAGACCGTCCAGCGGCAACTACCAGTGCGTCCACTCCACCAACCAGACCGTCGGACCCTTCTTTGCCAAGCTTCCCCGATGCAGACAACGCCGCCCCGATTCCCTCGACAGCCTTGCCAGCCTTCTCGGCTGCCTCAGTCACGCTGGAGTATCCCTTGCGGATCACCTCGCCAGTGGCGGTGGCTGTGTCCCGCATCTTGGTGAACTTGCTGGCAGCCGCAAGCGACTCGTCTCCGGTCTTCTTGAAGGTCTCGACGGCAACCTGACGGAACCGGCCGAGGAACGAGGTCTCGTACTTCTCTTTCTTCTTGCCGTCCTTCTCTTCGACGGTAGTCTTCACCTCCGACTTCACACCCTTGCCGAGGTCCTGCAGGGACTTCTCAAGAGGCTTCGTGTTCGCCCGCACGGCAACGGTCGGCGAGGTAGCCTCGACGTCCCTGTTGAACTTCTGGACGTCCTTCGCCCCCTGCTCGACGCTGCTTGTGTCGAGGTTGATCCGGGCGTTTGCCTCGACGTTCATCTTGTTCAGCGCAGCCTCGGCAACCTTTGCCTGCGCCTTGAAGATCTCGCCGAAGTGGGCGGTCTCCTTATTGAGTGCCTCGATCTCCTTGCGGAGATCAGAGAAATAACCGATCGAAGTGTCGACACCCTTCTTGAGCTTCGACGTATCGGCACCGAAGATCGCCGTGATGTTCCCGACGGTCGCCATTACGCACCTCCGCCAAAGACCTTAGAAAGCTCTCCGAGCATCTGGTCTTTGGATTGCGGTGGCTTGCGGTGAGAGGGCATCAGCATCTCCTCTTCGAGATTCTTTGCACCCCATGCCGTGCATACGCACGTGGCGAGTCGAGCCACCTGCCGCCACTCGTCGCCGAATGGTCGGATGGTCCAAAACGCCTCCCACTCAGCAAGTTCTGCGGCATCACACTCCTCAAGAAGTTGTCTATGCGTCTTCCCCAGCGCCAGTGCCAGCGTGAACTCAAACAGTCGGCGAGGACGCTCTAGGAGTTTTTTGCCAGATCCGAGACGTCGTCCTTGGTGAACTTGTTGTGCTTCATGCAGGCCGCGAACAACGTGTCGAGAACAGCAGCGGACTTCTCGCCGAGGAGAGGGATGTCTGCCTCGCTGAACAGCCGGGTGCCGTCGTCACCGCACACGCACTTCGCAACCAGCTTTGCACGGACGTTGTCGACCGTCTTGTTGCCGTTCACGAACTCGCTCTCGAACCGATCGCGTTCGGTTCCGCTCATCACCCGGATCTTCACGGCTCCACCCCACTCGGGAATCGCGATCTCCACCAAGGAACGATCGTCAGCCGCAAGAATCTCTGCCTTTGTCAAAATCGCCATCTAAAGCCCCTCTAATCTGTGAATGTAAAAGTGCAGTTGCACTTGATGAACTCGCCCACTGCGAAACTATTGCCCAACTCTGTCAGATATGCATACCGTGAATGCTTCTGCGTTGTGTTCCTTTCGTACGGAGAGGTTGCTGTCCTGTAGAACCCGCCGTTCCCGCTTGGCTTTGCACCATTCTCCCCGTTCTTGTTCTGGACAACCGCCAGTCTCTTCTTGAGTCCGACGTAGGTTTCGTCCAGTTGTCCTACGTCAAGAAACTCACAGTTCAGCTTTCCCGGATCGACGACTCCATAGTCAACCGATTTCACAACAACCCTCTGGGCCTCGTCGTCGGGGTCCCAGTAGGCGTACGTTTGGTTCTGCTCAGTGATCCCTCCGGGGAAATCCTGAACCGGGTTCCCGTATGAATCAGTTCCCGGAAGCCCGACAGTTATCTTCCCGATGCACGTTACATCCGTCTCGCCAGCAGCAGACCTGCTGTACGAGATGGACGTAACGTCTAGCTCGATATCGCCCCACACCAAACGAACAACCGGGTGGTCGCGATTGTATGCCTCGCTCGACGACGGCTTGTACTGGCTTGGTACTGGCTCTGCCATTGAACTCAGTTGTATGTCAGACGGAGAGACATGTTGCCTTGAATCAGTTCTCCGACCTTCGCGGTGATCTGCGATCCGGTGCAGAGAGCCGGGAAGCCGGGGACAGTGCTGGCACCGACGGTTGTCGACATGGCAGACCAGCTACTGGTAAACGCAGCGTTAGAGCCGCTGCCGTCGAACGAGAACTGGATCAGTGCCGTCGAGGTCATGTTCGGCAGGGACAGCCCCACGAAGTCGACGCTGAACTCGTCTCCTTCGCGGATCGGAGCGAGCCGGTAGGACCGGTACGAGCCGTTCGGATTGGCGAGAGAGGTGACGTCGATTTCCGGCGTCTTCTTCGAGGCCTGAATGCTGTTGGCGGTGAAGACCACACCGTCGAACTTGAACGTAATGCCCTGCGATGCTTCAAAAGCCATTGAAACGTCCCTCCTTGGACGGTGTTATTCTTGGAACCGAACTTCGTAGACCTGATCGACCCGGTAAAGCGGTTTGTCGCGGCCCTCCAGCGGAGGCTCCATGTTGTCGCTCTCCTGCACCAGCGCCGCTTTTATGATTTTCACCCCTCCGCCTTCGCCCGTAAAGTTATCAAGCGACAGCCTGATCGCCTCGGCGATCTCCTTGACCTCGACGTAGGTCTCTGAGACGATCGCCACCGACACGGTCGCGACCGGCACGCAGTAGCCACCCGCGAGGCTCCGGTCCCGGCGGGTGCCGGTGCGACGGTAGACCACCAGCGGGAAGGGGGCGTTTTGCCCCGCCATAACCGGCCAGACTCGGGCTGCCGTGGCAGATGAGATCTGGGAGTTGATCAGCTTCTCAGGAAACGACACGCTCGATCTCCTCCGACAGCCCCGACTCCATCTGGCTTACCGCCTCGCCCGAGAACGCCTCGAACGAGTCCCAGAAAATGCCAACCAGTCGCTTCGGCCGAACCCACTTGTTGCGGTGCAGGACGGTGTCTCCGGCCGGTTTCTCGCCCGCACGCCTGCGTGGCCGAGGTTTGGTCCCGGCCGTCTCGACGCCGGTCTCGTATCCAGACTTGACCTCGTCTCCGTCAACTTCCGTCAACACCGATGAGGGAAGCTTGCCGCTGTAGCCGACCGGCGTGGCGGCTCGCAGCCTGTTCTCAAATGACGTAGCGACTCGCGACAGGATCGCCGTAGTGTCGATCTTCTTCGGGATCACGGAGAGCGACTCGACGATCTCGTCGATGCCGTCGATCTCGATCGTGATCAGGTTGCCTGTTCTTTGCATATCAGCGTGTGGCCCTCACGGTTGTTGACTTCCGTGACGTTGACGATTTCAAGAATTCTGTTCGGTGTCCGGGACGTCCAGACGATCCTCATGGATGTCTTCAGTCCGGGGAGGTAACGCATGGTCACCTTGTGTGTGCCAACGGTCCTGATCCGCTCTCCGCCGACGAACTCGTCGAGTTGCTTGCCAGCGATGTCTGCCCTGCGTGTTGCGAACGGAGACCAGACGTCGATCGACTCGCCGAAGGAGTTCGCCGACTGCGTCGCCTCTTCGATCCGGATCGACTCGCGCATGCTTCCAGCAGGGATCACCGGTAGTTCCCCCACGAGATGCTGCCGAGCATCGCATCCACCGCCACGGGGACCGTGTTCATGCTGCCGGGGGCGACCGCCTCCCGGTTTGCGAACCAATGCCCGCAAAGCATAAGCATGCTGTGGCGTGCGGCTGGTGGCACTTTGACCCCCGAGTCTCCGTACCCGGCCCACCACGTGACGACCACATCGTTCTCAGAACCCCTCGCTGAGGGCCAATAGAGGTTCCACTGCGGGCGGATCGCCGCGGGGGTGGAGTCGCGGTCAACGCGGAAGTCCGTGTACGGCACGGGCGTGTACGCTGCGTTCGACGGGATGTAGGTGACAACAACGTCACCGGGAGCGATCGGGGGCCGCGGTAGCTCGATGTCCCACGGCGGGAAGACGTCCATGCACATCTTCCACTGCGACATTACCAGAGTCCTATCGCACACGGTCTCTACGTGGTTCCGTGCCGCGGCAATGAGATTCTGCAAGTACATGTCGTCGTCGGTGAAGTCCTGATCAATCCTCAGGTGCGACTTCAACTCTGACAGACTCACAGGCTCAACTGCCGGATCGGTGACCCTGTTGAGCGAGCGATACCGAAAGTTGCCACGCTGGACAATTTCGTAGTACTTGTAAGAACGCATCGCTACCTCCGGTGCGGGTGCCTACGCTTCGACGAAACAACCGCGGACTCGACACCGTCATGCACTGCCTCTGCGGTCTCGGTGGCCTCAGATCGGCTCTCGTGCGGTGGAGGAGGAAGCTTCGCGATACCCTCGCGGATCCACTGCTGCCCCATCGGGTCCCAGATCTCGACCTGCTCGCCGCACTTGTTCCAGCCCCAGTCACGCAACAGTTCAACAATCATTTGCCACCACACTTCGCTTGGTGCTCGACAGACCCCCATGCCTCCGGTGGTCTCCGCCCCCCGTCACCGTTCCAGAAATGAGCCGGGTACTGGTGAATCGCCTTCAGCCGTTGGTCCGGCCACGTAATCACCAACTCGGCATGCCCGATCGCAACCTGCGGGCAGACAGCGATCGTGTTCCCTGCCTCGCGAAACTTCCTCCAGAACACGATGTCTGGATCTTTCCTCGTCGGACCCCAGTCACCGTCGGCATCGGTCTCTCCGATAAACCACGGCTTCTTCATCCTTCGCAACGCGGATGCCTTGATCAGCGTCAGCCCGAAGTGGGCCGTCTGCACTGGCTGTGCCTGCTTCTCCCACCAGTCGAGCGGGAGAGTGATCTCCTTGGCTCCACCGTCCGAGGCATCAAAGCCCTCAGGGGTGAACAGCAACATCTTGTCGTCTCGCTTCATCTGGAGCGGAGCGATTGCATCTACTCCGCTGATGAGCATTGCCGACACGAGCCGCGACAGGACGTCCGGCTCGAAAACGGAATCGTAGTCCATCGTGCAGATGATGGAATTGCCGCTCTCTTCCTTCGAGAGTTCCGTGAGGATCCTCGACATTGTCTGGTCCCAAAACGCTCCAGTCCCCTTGGTAATCGTGATACCATGGGGACTGAAGGTTTGGTGAGCGCAGAAATAGTTGTCCGTGAAGGACAGCCTCGGGCATGACATGCACGCCGCGATTTTTACATCATGTTCGACATTGCCGACAACGACACGCATTCAACATCTCCCCAAGCCTCCTACGCTTCGGAACACACTAGACGGCTTGGGGCATCCATGCCCCGACCGACCCTCCTTGGCTTAAGCCGCAGACGAATCAGCCACTGACAAAGTCGTTGACACCAGCCTTGGCAGCCGTGGTGGGCATGTCCTGAGACTTGCCGAGCCGAGCCACCGTAGCGACCGCGACGGTATTGCCGGGCGTTGCCACCACGGTCACGTACCTCTTGATCACACGGGCGTCGAGATTGAACCGAGCGATCGCACCGACCACCGCACCGGTGGTCGAACCGGCACCGGCTGACGTCACCGCCAAGCCGGAGATGTCGGTCTGTCCGCTGCCCGAGGTGTCGCTCTGCTGGAGCTTCAGCACGCTGGCGTACGCCGTCGTGGCTGCCGTGAACGGCGAGAACACAACGTCGACCGACAGGTACTCATGCCCCAGCGTGTCGATCTCGTGCGAGTGGGTGGCGTTCGCCGCCACGCTCGTGCTGATCTTCGCTGCCGTCTTGGAACCTTCGAGATGATTCACTGAAAAAACTCCTGAAACTGTGGGTTAGGTGAGTGGAAAATATCCAGACAAATCATCAAGAGAGGGCAGTGCGGAGAGCCACGAGAGGACCTGCGACCGTGTTCGTGCCAACGTCGTGAGTGACGCAGTCAAAGCGAGTCGATGCCACTAGCAACGTCTGGTCCAGTTCCGCATAGCGGTCGGTGCTGGTCTTCAACTGCAAGCCACGCCGAGTGGCGTACATCGCAGCCATCCGCATGTCGCCCAGCAGGAACTTCACGGCACCGGGATCGGACCCGAGGGTGTTGTTCATGGTGTGGACGAAGTTGACCTTGTAGCCCAACAGCCGCATCTCGGGCATGTTCGTGAGGTCTGTCTGGGTGTTACCACCAGCCAGAGCACCCACGCTGCTCGACAAGCCCAGCCGCTGCACGGCGGAGGCGTATGCCTGCGGCGAGCAGTACCATTGAGCATTGGCACGACTGTAAACCGGCAAGCGACCAGCCGTAGAGACGAAGTCGGCGATCGTCAGCGTTTCCAGCGAGTTACCAGCCGCAGTCACAACGGAAGCGGTGTGGGTGCCGTCGACGATCTTGGTGCATGCACCGAGGATGCCCCCATCCGAGGAGCCGCCCGTTCCGACGAAGCCCACGCGATCTGTTAACAACGCAATGGCTCGGGCCGTCTCTGTTACAATATAGTCACTGAGATTAAGCACCGAGTCTTCCAAGATCTCGCTGGACATTCTGTTACTAACCGCGACCTTCTTGGCGATAAGCTGAACCCGATCCCACGCGGCGTCGCTGTCAGTGACTGCCGTGTTTTCGCCAACGAAGTATGCCTGAAGGCCACCCACCCGGCGAGGCACGATGAGGGTGTCGGAAGCCATGTTCACGTTCCGGGCGGCAGCGGCGAAAGCGCCGTATTGCTCGACCAAAACGATGATTTCATTGAGGACTTCCTCATTTACGAATACCCCCCCAAGAGAGTTAGTAGCCTCCCCTTGGGCACGGCTCTCGGTCACGCCGTGGTCGGCACACCACCGAGCG
>JAULBY010059945.1:0-10592 GCA_032358315.1 Ophiocytium majus
GGTTAGTCAGAGCACATAGTGATGGGGTCACAGCGTATAAACCTCGCAATATACGCCATATAACGCATGTACTAGTAAAACGGCGAATAACGTATTTGCATGAACGTATCTGAACGGCAAATGTGCCATGTATCACACTAAAAAGAGTAGAAAAACATAAAAAATATGCCATTATTAGTGGAACGTACAAAAAACGTTACATGTATACTTTTAAATATGTGTGTACTTTTATGAAACTCCGTTTAAGGCACGGAAAGCCCTGTGCACATGGCGTGCGTGTGACTGGAAAAAAAAGTACTTCGAAGTGCATACCATATGGTATAACATACCTCAAAGTATGAAATATGCTGTAGGCCGTGACCCATCACTGCACATAGTCCACGAGTACTGTGCACTGTGCGGTCCCCGGGCAGCTGTTGGTACAGCGGACTCCGCGGCCAGCTGCTGGCACCAATCTGCTGCAACGACGCTCCTGTGGCAGCCTTTGTGCACCTTACCAGCGAAGCCTAACACTACCGGCCGCTGTTTTTTTGCACACTAGCACATGCGCATGTGTACATGGTTCAGGAGTGCGGGCACACTGTATGGCGCATGCACATGTGGCGCGTCTACCCCTCGTGCTGCAGCACACCTCGCTATACAGGTAATTGTGTATGTTATTACCAGCACTGCACAGATTTCACGTACTCTAGTGTGTATAGATTTAGGCCGTATTGGTGGGAAGGCCTTGAATATATGTCCCCGAGATGACTTGCATCAAAATACTTGAAAGTATGCAAATGGTGCGCTGTTCATCTGATTATCACACCACACGACAGTTATTACCAGCGTTGTTTTGTGTTGTACCAAGGTACTACTACTCAAAGGATGACACTACAGCAGCACACCTGAAAGTACTTTGGTATATCAGCACTTGTACATATTTCAAGTACTAGCGTATATGGACGCAGGCCCCATTGGTGGGATGACCTAAAACTTTACTTCAGCATGTCCCCGAGATTAGTTTCATCACAACATGCGTTATGTGTGCTGTTTAAATAATACCAAAATTGTCACACCACACGGTATATACTTCAGTATATGTTACAGGTTTTGTGGTTACAGACCAAGGTACTCCTACCCAGAGTATGACACTAGAGTAGTAGATGTGAGCGAGAGGTGTGCGTTGGCTTTACCTCGTTTGGATGGGCATGAGCCCTGTGGCATGTTGTGCTTGCAATGTGTTTTGCGTGCACGTGTCCGGCTGTGCCCAGTGCAAGTTTTTGGCACAAGTTCGACACTGTGGCAGATCCATACGGCACGTACTGTCACTTGCTAGGATCACAGGGCAAGACGCAATGACTACTGGTAGGTCATACCTACTTCAAGTACTTCTTGAAGTACTTGACATGAAACCACATGTTGGGACGAGCACCACTGTAAACAAGTAGTGATGGGTTAGAACATATAATTTTTGCATTATACGCCGTACAACGTATGTGAAGATGCCGTATAGCGTATGCAAATGAACGTATTTATACGGCAAATACGCCATATATCGCATTTTCAGGCCTAGAAATACGCCGTATTTGGTACACCGTATAAAACACGTTACCGCAGCTGTTACTTGTAGGCAGTACCACATGGCACCATTTAGACCACCTGTAACAGTGAACACGTATTCGTTTTTGAAGTATAGTCTAGTGCAACGAACAACACAGCCGCTCGTGCACACATGCTTCTCGCTGTGCTCCTCCCTGGTGACAGTGCACAGCTATTACTAGTCATGGGTCCGGCGTATAATGTGGTTACTACATGGTATTTCATACGCTATACTTGTGGTGGTTGCAAAAAAGGAGGGATGTTTAGGTATTTATACGCCCAAAAAAACCCATATTACGTATATGTCCTATAAATACGTCCATTGGAGTACGGTATACGCCGTGTTTGCATGCGTTATACGGCGCCTGGTGCAAAATTTCTACGCTATGACCCATCACAACAGCTATTACTATGTCTAAAGAGGGCAAAATACGTGGACGCTGCGCGCCCACAAGTTTCAATACAAGAAGCGGCCACTACCACCAATAAGTGCCTTGACTGGTGCCTGTAGGGAGGGTGCTGGCTGCTGTTGACCAGGTGGATGGATACATCACCCCGCCGACTTGGGCCCAACACACTTTGCGCCAGCAACGCCAGTATCTTCTTAGCAACTTTTTAGGCTTCTTTCACAAGGACTGTGCTTCAGAAATTGCCAGCTGACAGAGCCTCTCACCTCTTCGCTGCTGGTGCTCTCCGCAGCCCCTCCGGGTGCCCCGCCACCGCCACGCACACAGGCTTCAGCCAGACCTTTGCCAGCCGCGGCAGTAACTGCTCGGCAACCTTTTACACTTTTTTCACACAGAAACCGCACACGAAAACGTTTCCAGCTGAAAAGACCTCACCTCTTCCCTGCTGGTGCTCTCCGCATGCCCCTCCGGGTGCCCTGCCACCGCCACGCAAAAGTGGTCGCCGTGCTCCTGGCGGATAAGCTGCACCAGCTCCACCGCATTCCTGAGCCCGCCCGCCACTGGCTCCCACTTGATGCTGCAAAGGCGCACAGCAGTGCGGGCGAGGGCAGGGCACCACTATGATGTCATTAGAAGCATAATGCAAAATGCAGTAACATTGATACATGATGCTTGTTGGAATATATTGAGACGCGCGGCAGGGCGCAGGTGAACTGCGCTGCTACACTGGTGTGCGATGTGATGTACCCACTTGGCGCTGCACAGGGGCGCAGCGGTGCCGGCAAGCGCGCAAGGCATACTGATTGTTGTGAGCACATTGATAAGAGGGGTACTATATCCAGACCAGCATTACAGCCTTTTACTCCTGAAACATCATCATGGGTTCCATGAACTGGACTGAAGTCGTATGGGTGACCAGCTGCTCAGCAAGCCAGTGCACGCAGGGCTGCATTAGTTGAATCTGCTTTCCGATATTGGCGCGCTCCAAGAGGTGCTTCACAGCTTGAACTTGAGACACAGCACACTCCAAAAGTGTTGTCGCAACTTTGTGCATATGCGTACTTCTGAAGTACACACTTCAAAGTATAGCATCAGCACAGCAAGTAGGCACAACCCTGCCATCTGCCATTGTGCTGCAACTGGACACGATACACATAACACTCATAAATACGCACTCATCTGTACAAGGCTGCATCGACTACTTTACGTGCTCAGGTCTGTCATGTCAGCAGTGTGCTTTTTGAATTGTTACTGTAGTACTCCGAAATATGATTGAATGCTATTATAATGCAGCACAAAACTATGTGTGGGCGCGCCACATAATACAAACTGACCTGCCTTTGGAGGGGTCGCCGCGCAGCGCCAAAATGTTGCTGATTCCCGCAGCCTTTGCCTGCGTGCGCAGGCAGGCAGGCGCCACCATGCGACAACCACAGTCAGCACAGGCAAGACATCCACTTGGCATTCGGCCTGCAAAGCGTCTACCCCGCACTCAGCTCGCAGAGCATTTAGTATGCACTCAGTCTGCACAGTGTTCAATAAACATTAAACATACAGTGTTGGATGCTGCATTGAAGCATGTAGAGTGCCGTGGACACTACATCAGCGAGTGTGTGGTACTAGAGCTGCCCGTGCTTTTGATTTTTCCGGGGGCGTTTGCAAGCCCCAGGCTGGCATGATGTGCGCATGTGCAATGTCATACATATACGAGGTACGTAACCAATCATGCACGTGATTACTTCACAGAAGCAATACTGGCGGTACCGGCTATTGCCAAAATACTATTCCAGGCCACATCCTTTTGGTAATTGTTTTGGTGTTTGGCTCCAGATATACTTCAAGTATAATGTTCCCCTCCATTGTTTTGCACTGTCAGCTATAGACCACTACGGGATACTCGGTTAAATTGCTTTTCAAGTTTTTTGCATGGCACCCAAAGTAACGCGCCCCCCCCCCCATTGTCGGATCCAACAAAGGCAAACTACTTTGGTACTATGACACTACCTTGCTGAGGACGTCCTTGAGCTGTGCGACAGTCAGCCCCGTGCATGCAGGTGCGTACAGTACACAGCGCACTGACGTCAATGGCATTACTTCGGCGTAACATGTACGTGCGTGTACCAGTACTGTTACTCAAGAACTATTACTCATGTACCTCAAAAAACGGCGTACTGTTAGCAGCACTCGGACCTTGTCTGAGCTGCGCGACAGTCAGCCCCGTGCACGTGAGGTTGAGGTGAATGAGCATGGTGTCCCCCAAGTACGTTCAGCGCCGTAACATGTACCAGCACATACATGTACTCTTTGTCATAAAAATATTACTCAGGTACTTCGAAAGGGGTGTACTATCAAAAGCACTCAGTACCTTGTTGAGAAAATCCTTGAGCTGCGCGACGGTCAGCCCCGTGCACGTGAGGTGCATGAGCACCGTCACTCCCAAGTACTTTTGCGCCGCCGCGCTTATCGCCAGTGTAAGGTCGCTCGTGCTGCCGCCCGCCCCCCACGTGACATCCATGAACAGCGGCTCCAGGGCGGCCATGCGCTCCATGCGCAGGTGCCTGCTCAGGAGAAGAATTTTGGGGAAAGAAAACAGTGGGTGCTCAGCAGCTGGTGCAACGCGTGCTCAACTGGTGCTGAGCAAAGAATGGCGGTACTTTTGAGTTGGACTTTATTGTGTTTAATGCACAAGGACTAGAGGGGGGGGGGGGGATTTAACAGCGGCAGTGGGCGAGTGGGTGGTCAGTGGTTTGAAGCACCCGTGCTCCACCTGTCGACAGTTCACATCTTCAAGTGAACAGTGCTATGTGTTAAAACCTAATTCAAGTAGTTCGTTTGGTGCGCTCAGCAGAAGGGAAACACATACCTCACATAGCAGCAGTGCACGGGTGGATGGCTGTTCGGCTGTGTGCAGCACCCTCTGGGTGCTGCCGGCTCACAATTTACAGCATCTATGATGCAGTGCTCACAGACTCCAAATAATTCCTGACAAAGCATGGGTAGAGGAGGGCTGCAGGGTAGTGAGAGGTCGTAAATCGGCACAGGTGCTGGGACAACGTGTGCGGTAACGCTGTGACGCTCTTTGTCTGCCGTCGGCAGGCTGTGTTGCAATGACCGATTGGGCCCCCAAAATGGCTGCAGCAGCAGGCGCAAAACATGCACACGGCCGCTGGCACCCAGCCAGCACCAGAGAGCGACGGAGTAAAAGGCGCGGCAGCTTCCGACGTGCCGAGGCAGCAGCAGACCGACATGGTGCCCACGTCAGTGGCAGCAAGCAACGCCAACCGGAACTGGGCGGCACCTGAACCGCAGCAGGAAGGCACCGTCAAGCCACTCACAGGTTGTCCACACCCGCGGAGGTCTTGGGCGGGAAGAACTCGAAGGAGTAAAACACCTGGTTGGAGGCCTCCGCGGCCCGAATCTTGTCGACGATCTTCATGGCCGCCGCTGGTACAGTGGCAGCGGGAGCGAGCGCCGGCCGGGTGCAGGCACTCCCTGCACTTCCCTCTTTTCTTTGGGTATGCTGAGGTTGGGGGCAATGCTCAGCACCACGATCTCACGAAACACCCGGATCTGACTGCTGCGTGTCACTTGACGAGCAATTCGCGTCTCCAGCTGCAGGGCATCTGCTGCCGTGCGTCCAGACACAGAGGGGTGCCCAGATTGACTGGCGGCGCAGCCCCACACACCACCACCATGCACGCCATCAGGACCCTGGCCGTGCGCTCCGCCGCAAGGGTGAGAACGCACATCACCGCGCGCGCAGGCACCTCCCGACTCGCATGCACCAGCAACATTTCTGGAGACGCGTCGTCGTGTGTTTGACGAGCTCAGAATGGCACTGTGGTGCTGCACGTCAGAGGCTGTCCGGCGACGCCTGCCGCTGCTGTCGCCGCGCCTGCTGCTGCCTCGCCCCGCACTCTACCTGCGCGCTGTGCCTGCCTTCCTCCTTCCTGCTTGCTATCTGGATCCATCAGCTCACAGCTTACTCCCTTGCTTGGCTCTGGTGTGCGCGATCCTTTGCAGGCGGCAAGGGGGGGGGCGGATGCCCGCGCCCTGTCCACTCTGAAGGAGGTGCTGGCCGCTCAGATCCCTGAGAAGCAGGCGAGCATGCTCAAGCTCAAGAAGGAGTACGGCAGCGTCCCCCTGGGGGAGGTGACCATCGACCAGGTCATCGGAGGCGCCAGGTAACCGCAGTCACACGTTTGAAGTGTGCCAGGGCACAGATTTTTTTTGCATAGGATCGGCGGCTGTGCTCGCCGTGTGCGCTAGCCACCTAGGGCACACGTGCTTCTTGATGTGTGTGCCGTTTGTGAGAGGATTTTGGCTGCTTCCCCAGTAAACTCTGTGATTTTGCACCAACACTAAGGTCGGAGGGTGCCCCAGCGCCACTCCCGCATCTAACTGAGCACAGCAGCACGACATGGCTGGCTTCAGCACTGCCTTGTTTTTTCCCCACCATTGGCAAGCACTGGCTGGCGCCACTGTACAGCGGTAACACATGCATGAATACGCCTACAGCTTTCCCTTTGGATGCACTGCTCACCTTGTTACGTACTACGAAGTATTTGTATCCAGGGTGCCCACCCTTGTGCCCCCCTGCCCTGGTCATAAAACGCTGTTGGCGATGCTCATGCCAAGACACGGTGTGCGCAGCGGTAGTACTTCATAGCCCCAAGTTTATGGCCACAACACCAAATGCTGTCATATAGCGTGCAGGTGTGTATGGATCGAAAGCAGTATCTTTGGTGACAGGCAACATGAGCGCCCTAGTGGTCCCAGGCTTTGCTGTCAGTTGGTGCTGTTGGCCGAATGTCCCTTTGATGAAGGAGTGTAGAGGAAACACCCCTGACATCTAGGGTATTTATGTATGTATTTCTTGGTTGCCGGGTGAGTGTGCCGCCTTGACAGTATCTTTTCATGACATGGACTTCATGCTAGTGTCTGAACCTCATGTACATCCTGCGCGTTGGTTGCTACCGTTGTCACACAATTTTTATTGTATATACGCTGCGCTAATGCTGCTGACGCCCTGTGTACCAAGTCAAAATACGGTTTCTTGTCGACAACCGCAGGTCTGCCACTGCCACTCTACAAGTGGTGTGTGTCAGCGCAGCTGCCGCTTCTGTCCAGCAAAATTCAATCTTCTTCCAAACGACGTGTGCCAAATGCTGTGTTTTCCAAGCGGGGAACCAAGTAAACAGTTGCTGCTGACATCAGGCTGCCACTCCCACCCATCACGTGGTCTGTAGCGTCTCAACCGCACTTCACGGCTGCTGGTTGCTTGCTTTACAGCGCAAATGCCGTCGCGCCCAATGACCCTACCCGAACAGTTCTCGTCACCACTAAGGACATTTTAACTCCAGGCTGCCTACTGCCCCACAACAACACCTCGCCGCACGTCCACGCCTTGCTACATACGTTTTTTTCCTGCCTCTCTCCCGCACATGCATTGTTTTCCCTGTGGTGGTGTCATAGTAAAGTCCGGTAAGTGCTGATAAATGCGTTCCACGATGACTCATGCCAATGATGTCATACAACTGCACCAATCCAGACGATTGATGCCGTCAAAAAACTGCTGCCGCTGTCATTTCCGTATCAGAGACGCTTTTCTGCGTTTTTTTAGGCGTAAAGATACTATCTATTTTACGTCGTTTTTGTTTCACGTTTCATATGAGTACGTCCTAACCCACAACTCCCTGCTTTCGTGACAGAGGCATCAGCACATACTCTGTACTTCATACCCTTTACAATACCCTGACGTATGTCCTGTCCCACCGCTATATATACCTCCTCATTCATTTTTTCACTGCTGTTGTGCCGTGCCACCAGAGGCATCAAGACCATGTGGGAAACCTGTAACCCGGATCCAATGAGGGCACCCGTTTTAAACAACTTCTCAGACTATGATATACACTTACTTCTGAAGTATGTAGTATGTTTAATGTGTGTCTACAGTATGTTTAATGTGTGTCCTGACCCAGCACTTTCCACGTGTGCGGTAATTCCTCTGTGTTGCACCAGAGGCATCAAGACGATGCTGTGGGAGCCCTCCAACCTGGACCCCAATGAGGGCACCCATTTTATCTAATTTACAATTATATATATGTTTCATGTTGTGTCCTGACCCCAGCACTTTCCAAATGTGTTTTTCTCAGAGGCATCAAGACCATGCTGTGGGAGACCTCCAACCTGGACCCCAACGAGGGCATCCGCTTCCGCGGCCTTACCATCCCCGACTGCCAGAAGAAGCTTCCCGGGTTTAAAGCTGGCGGCGAGCCCACGCCTGAGGCGCTCATATGGCTGCTGCTCACCAGCGAGGTGCCCACCAAGGAGCAGGCGGACAGCCTCACGGCGGACCTGCACGCAAGGTGGGCGGAATTCAGTAGAAATTTTGGTGATGTGTCAGCAACTTTCAGCAATTTTTGCTCAGTTCTTGCTGTTTACTAGCGCGGTGCCCACCAAGGAGCAGGTGGACAGCCTCACGGCGGACCTGCACGCAAGGTGTGGGGGCGCAGGATTCGCTTAGTTTCTGTTATGTTTTGTTGGACGGTGCGTTGACGGCAATAGATTGCAGCAATTTATAGCTTAGTTTTTGCTGCTCATCAGCCAACTGCAGGCGGACAGCCTCACGGCAGACCTGCACGCGCGGTGGCCGCGGAATTTGCTGGAAATTCTGGTCACTCCCCCCACACTTTTCAAGCAATTTACTGCTTAGTTTTTGCTGCTCACTAGCGGAGCAGGCGGACAGCCTCAGTAGTATGAAAACCCAACCTAGGAGCGATCAACTCAAGGTCTCCCGCCGCTAGGGGTTGCATGTGCTAGGTAAGGTGCACAGGAAACAAATCCGCAAACTTATGCATTTTCCTGCAGATTTTCCACTCACGCATTTGCCACGCATCTGTCTGCGGATTTAAGTTCTATCATTTTCCTGCTGACGTGTGTGTCAACAGCAGGGCAGAGTTTAGCATGTCTCACCCACTTTTTGCTGGTGGCTGCGAGGTGGCCCACCAAGCAGGTAGAAATCCCCGCCGCTACGAGGCGGAGTGCAGCGGAAATGGCAGGGAAATGTGAAGGAACAACGTTTTAAAAAAAATTACGTTTCTTTTTTCCTTGACATGGAAAATTTGTGTTGTCACAATCAAATTTCCTGCTGCTCGCAGAAAAATTGTCTCAATTTCTGTGCAAGCCATCATCCACGCCTTTGCCCACGGACCACTCACATGGAAATTCCACAACTACATTTTCTACCGCATGCGGAATTTTCTTTCCTTTTCTGCAGGTCCAAGCTGCCGTCACACATTGAGCCCATGATCCGCGCGTTCCCCAAGGAAATGCACCCCATGACGCAGTTTGCGGCGGCGGTGGCGGCCATGCAGACGGACAGCGTGTTCGCCAGCGCCTACCACACGTGAGGGGCCCTCGCCGCGTGCTTGAAGTTGAAGTTGAAGTAAAATGCTGATGGAACACGCCAGTGTAGATGCAATATAGTACACAAAGTACTTGTAATAAGTACACTTGGAGTTGATGTGGTGGCCATGCAGACGGGCAGCATAAACATACCTGAAGTTGAAGTTGAAGAAGTCAACTGTTGACGAGCATGAAACACTTGAAGCTGAGGCAGCGGTGCACATGAAGTTGCGGTGGCGGCGCCCATCCGTGCATGAGTTGATGTGGCAGGTGCTGTCAATGTTACCGTTTTGAACTGATGTAGATGAGCAAGCCGTGGGGCAATTAGCAGCAAGAATAAGAAGTAATCACAAAATAGACCTCTTTCCTGAAACGGAAAGCTGCTGCAGATGGACAGAGCATGTTTGCCACGCCTTACCACATGTGATAGCCCTCGCTGGCGTGCGAATACACCTGCATTCATACGGTGAATAAGCAGCAACTGTGGCAGTGCACGTGTGAGGACGCATTGCACTCATACAGTCATAATCATGCACTTCGATAAGTTGAAAAAAACTTGTTTATCTGGCGTGTGAATTCATGTGAATCCACAGGGTGAACAAGCAGGAACTGTGGCCGTACACGTGTAAGGACGTGCTGAACTCATGCAGTCACAGTAATGCAGTTCAATAAATCAAATACCAACCTTGTCCATCTGGCGCGTGTGAATTTCGCATGAATCCACAGGGTGAACAAGAAGGAGCTGTGGCGGTACGCTTACGAGGACATCCTGAACGTGATTGCGCGCGTGCCGGAGATTGCGGCCATCATCTACCGCTGCCGGTACCACGATGGGAGGGTTGTCAAGGACCATTCCCAGGACTTTTCTGGAAACTTCTGCCGCATGCTTGGGTGAGTGCCAATGCAGACAAGTGCCACTGCAATTACTACAGTACCACGGTGTACTTCTAGCACTTGAAGTTTAATACTTCTAGGTACACGTGCAGTACCGGTATTGCTTTTATTTTATTCTATTGCAATGCTATACATGTACTTCTTGAAGTTTTTTGTACCTCAGAAGTACACGTGTACACATGGGTATGTCCTTCAAAGTATACTATAAATACTTCGCAGTATGTGGCTTGTTTTTACCGGTATGCCCCACAGTCCTCATGGGGGGGGGGGGGGGGGGGGCCTGTGCGTTCAATTACATTCATT
>JAULBY010059956.1:0-10592 GCA_032358315.1 Ophiocytium majus
ATGGCCGCGCCGATCGCGAGCGAGGTGACTTCGAGGCCGGTTTCCACGTCGACGATCGGCGCGACGATCTCGAGCGGCTTGAGCGAGCTCGAGGCGCTGACGTCCACGTTGCCCGCCGCGTCGACCCGGGCACCGCTGCCGATCCTGGCGAGCGTGTCGTAGTCCGCCACGCCGATGACCAGGGCCGCGCCGACCGAGGTGTCGGAGCTGCTTCCGCCACCGCCACCGCCACCGCCACCGCCACCGCCGCCACCTCCACCGCCGCCGCCGCCGCCACCGCCGCTGGACGAGATGGTGACCGCCGCGCCGCCGGCGACGTTCTGCATGCCGACGTCCTGCCGTGCGGTGACCGCGACGTCGCCTGAAGTGGCCGTCACCGTGGCCCCGTCGGCGATCGAGGCGCTGACGGTGTTCGGGTCGTCGGTGGCGGGCGAGCCGTAGATGGTGAAGGCCACTGCCCCGGCGATGCCGAGGCTGGAACTGTCGCCGCCGGTTCCGCCGGCCGTGCTGCCACCGCCACCGCCACCGCCACCGCCACCGCCAGTGCCGGTGCCGGTGCCGCCGCTAATCCCGCCGGTGCCCTGGGCGTCGGTTCCGCCGCTCGTGTTGCCGCCCTTGCTGCTCTGCTTGGAACCGGCCCCGGACACGGCCATGGCCTTGAACTCGTTCATCTGGCCGGCGGTCGTACCAGCTTCGACGGTCACCGAACCGGCGACGGTGGCGCCATTGCCCAGGGAAGCGTTCGCATCCAGCAGGGCGATGTTGAACGCCACCGCGGCGCTTACGTTGTCCGATTCGGACTCGCTCTGCGTGAAGGCGATGCTGACCGCCTCGGTCTTGGCGTCGGCGTCGCTGATCGCCTTGACCGACAGATTGCCGCTCGAGTCCATCGTCAGGCCGTTGGTGATCTCCGCCGTCACGTCCGAGACGATCACCGAGCCGCCGATCGAGGCGGCGATGCGCAGCACGCCCGCGGCCGTCTGGGTGGAGCCCTGGGTGGCGTTCGCGTTGCCCTGTCCGCCCGGATCGCTGGTCTGGCTCTGCGACTCGTTGTTGGCCTGCGCCACCTGGGTCTGCGGCGTGGGCTTGGCCAGGTCCTTCCCGCTGCGGTCCTTGGCGAAGTCCGTCTGCGAGCCCGTCTTTTCCTCGGCGGTCTTGCCGCCCTCCTCGGCATTCTTCTCGCCCATGGCGCTGGCGGCGACGGACGTGGTGACGCTGACGGTGCCCTTCGCCTCGACCGTCACGTCGTTCGCCGTGGCGGCACCGGTCGACACGTCGCGCGCGAGCCGCGCACTGACGTCGTCGTCGACCCAGCCCAGCCCGATCGCGACACCCACGCCCGTGGCGCCGCCCTCGGTATCGGCATCCGCCTTGGTGATCTGGGTGTTGGCGTTGTCGGCGTGGATGACGAGGTTTCCCTCGACATCGAGCGCGGAGCCCGTCCCGACCCGGGCCGTGCTGTCGTTGTCGGAAACGGAAAGGGCGATCGAGCCACCGATGGCCTTGCCTTCCTTCTCCGCTCCCGCCCCTGCCTTGGCCTCGGTGGCCATCGTGTGGACACCATCGGCGGTCACGCTGACATGGTTGGCGCCGCTGACCGCCGCCGTGTCGGAGAGGATGGCTTCGGCATCGTGCAGGCCGATGTCGATCGCGAAGGAAAGACCCACGCCCAGGCTCTTGCCGGCCGTCGTGCGCTTGGGGTCGGCCTTGGCCAGGTTGTTGCTCGTCGAGTCCGCATTGAGGACGAGGTCAGGCTTGTCGACGCCCGCGTCACTGCCGTCGACCAGGGTGATGGTCGCACCGCTGCCCACGGTTGCCGATGTGGGCCCCGCCGAGTAGTTGATGGCGACGGATCCGGCCACGCCGATCTTTCCGCCGCTGGCGCCCGAAGTCGCGAAGGCGCCGGAGCTGTGCGTGGACTCGAGGAACTTGTGCCCGTCGCCGCTGCCCTTGCCGGTGAGCGTGATCTTCTTGCCCGCGATGGCATCGGCATAGGTGGCGGCAACCTTGAGCTTGCCGTTGTCTTCGACGATCGCGAAGTAGCTTGCGCCATCCGTCAGCCCGCCGATGGCGGTATTGCCGGGGGCTCCCTTGCCGTAGACGATGGCGTCGCCGGTGTTGAAGCCGGTGGCGTCACCCAGTTCGAGCTCGTAGTGGTTGCCCGTCGCGTCGAACGTGATGAGCGGGTTGCCGACCTTCATCAGCAGGTCGATGGGGTTGAGGTCGATCAGCGCCCCGAGGTCGCTGAAGGTGATGCGGCTGAGCGTGTGGCCGGAGCCCGAGCCCTGGGAGGTCAGGTCGATCGCGGTGCCCGCCTCCGCATTTGCCTTGGAGGTCGCCAGCTTGATCTTGCCCTCGCCGACGACGATCAGGTAATAGGTGGTCCCGTCGCTCAGCCCGCCGATGCCTTGATCGTTGAGGAGGTCGCCGTCGAAATACACGACCTCGTCGCCGGTCGACAGGCCCTTGACTTCGTCGTCGTCGATGAAGATCGTTTCCTTCGCGATGTCGACGATGGGCGACTGCGTCGGCTTGACCTTGACCTCGCGGGCGAGCATCGCCGCTTCGACGGTGAGCCCGTCGGCGGTGATCGTCGTTCCGGTGCCGACCATTGCGGTGTTCGTCGTGTTGGTGACGCTCAGCGCCACGGCGGCACCCACGGCCTTGCCGTCCGCGAGGGTGGTGGCGCTGCCGTCGGCGTCCGACACGCCGTCGTGGTTGGCCGCACTGCGCACCGTCACGGCGCCGCCGGCGTTCACCGTTACGCCGTCGTGGACCGTCACGGTGGAGGAAGCGGTGCTGATGTTCAATGCGATGGCCGCCGCGACGCTGACCTTGCCGTCCGAGGTGGAGGCATCCGGGGTGGTGGTCTTCGCTTCGTTGCTGCCGGTGCGATCGTTCTTCTGGTCGGTCGCGAAATCGGCCTGCTTCTGGCTCTGCTTGTTGACCTTGTCGTCGTCTTGCGTCGCCTCCGGACTGGTGTCCTCTTCCTCGGCTCCCGCCGCGCTGGCCTTGGCGTTGGTGCGCGAGCGCGCGCTGCCTTGCGACTGGAGGGCGACGGCGCCCGCGGCCGTGACGTCGCGCATCAGGGCGACGCCCACCGCTCCTTCGGCAATGGTGAGCCCGAGCGACGCGCCGACCGCCGTCTTCGTGCCTTCCGCTTCGCCCTCGGCGTGGGTCTTGATGTCGCGGTCTTGCGTGGCCTGGGCGTTCAGCCCACCGGTCAGGGTCAACGAATTGCCGGAAAGCACCTCTGCCGCGGTATCGTCGAACACCAGGGCGATCGCAACCACCGGGGTCACCGAGGTCCCGCCCTCCGATCCGCCCTTGGCGGTGGTCTCGACGTCGTTCTTCGAGGTCGCCGAGAGACTCAGGTCCTCCCCTCCCGTGATCGTGGCGCCCGCGCCCACCACGGCCAGGGTGTCCATGTCGATGATGTTCAACGCTACCGACGCGCCCACGCCGGTCGCGCCGCCGCCCTCCTGCTTGCCCGTGGCCTTGATCGCGCTGGAGATTTCGTTCTTCGCGCTGATTGTCACGTCGCCGGAGACGTTCACCGTGGCGCCGTCGGCGATCTTCGCCTCGACGCGGCTGGTGACGACGTTGACTGCCAGCGCGCCGGCCACGCCGGTGTCGCCGCCGCTCGCCCCGGAGGTGGCCTCGGCCACGAAGGTATCCGCGCCCTTCAGGTCCGCCTTCAGGGTCACCGACCCGGCGCTGACGACGCCCGTGCCGCCGATGTACGCCTCGGTGGTGAGCACACCCACGCTGACACCCACCGCGATGCCGAGGTTGGTGTCGTCCTCGCTCTCGATCTTCGAACTGCCGTCGGCCTTCGCACTGACCGAGGCGACCGACTGTGAAGTGATCGTCAGGGCGCCCGTGGCCGTAACGGTCCCGGTGGACGCGATGAACGCACGCGTGTGGCTCTCGAGGCCCGCACCGGCCAATGCGGCCGCGTACTTGACCTCGCCGTCGCTCGTCTTCGCCGCGTCCTTGGTGTCGCCGTCCTGGTTCGGGTCGGCCAGCGCGCTCTCCGTCTTGGTGGATTTGGTGAGGGTGTGGGCCGCGCCCGCGCCCGCTGACGTGAGGTCGCGCAGGCCGGCGGTCCCGCCATCCGGGTCGAGGGCGTGTTCCCTGGTGTCGAAGAACTTGGCCTCGTTGCCCGACACGCGGACGTAATAGGCCTTGCCATCCTGGAGGCCGCCAACGTCGGTGCCGCCGTCACCATGGCTGTAGACGACGCGATCGCCGGTCTTGAGGCCATGGTCGGCGCCGAGGTCGATGGAGTTGCCTGTGGTATCGACGACGCCGCTCGCGGTTGCGTCGAACTTGATCGGCGCGGCGTTCTGCTTCTGGACGGTATGGGCCTTGCCCGCGCCGACAGCCGTGAGGTCGCTCAGCCCGTCGGTGCCGCCGGCCTCCGCGTGCTCCTCGATCTCGAAGAACTTGGCCTCGTTGCCCGACACGCTGACGTAATAGGCCTTGCCATCCTGGAGGCCGCCGACGTCCGTGCCATCCTTGCCATGGCTGTAGACGACGCGGTCGCCGGTCTCGAGCCCGTGGCCGGCGCCGAGGTCGACGGTGTTGGCGTCCGCGTCGACGACGGCCGCATCGCTGCCGTCGAACTTGACGGGTGCGCTCACGCCGTCCTCCGTGGCCTTGGACTGGACGTCGAGCACGAAGTCCGCGTTGGCCGTCAGCGTGGTGAAGCCGCCGACCGCCGCCGTTGCGTCGCCGCTGATCGAAGCCTCGGTGTCCGCGAGGATCAGGCCGAAGCCGAGGGACGCACCGGCGCCGCCGGCCGAACCGTCGGCAATCGCCTTGAGGTCGGCGGAGTTGCCCGCGGTGACGATCAGTTCCGCCGCCGAAAGGAGCGTGGCGGAGTCGTGCACCTTGGCGTAGGCCTTGGTGAAGATCGTGGTGCTGGCCACCGCGGCGTCGGTGTCGGCGTCGCCGCCCGGGTTGGCCGCCAGCACGGTGTACGCCAGCACGGCCGAACTGGCGCCGATGTTGATGCCGCCCGTTGTCGTGGTGATCGAGGTGGTTCCGCCAACATCGACCCGCGCGTTGGAGATCGAGTTCAGGACGCCGACCTGGAAGCCGCCGAGCTCGAAGCCGGCCACGTCCAGGATCTGCGTGGACACCGCCGTGAGGTAGACCTCCCCGGCGGTGATCGAGCTGCTCACCACGTCGATCTTCGCGCCCGAGTTCGCCCAGACGAGGTCGACCAGGGACGAATACTCGGCGCGGTCCGTTCCCCGGACATCGATGGACATGTCCTGGACAACGATGATGTTGCCGGTGCCCTCGACCCGCACCGATTCCGTGCTGTCGATGTCGAGTGCGCTGAGGGTGTAGGGCGTGGCGTCGTTCGACTGCAGGATGAGCAGGTCGCTCACCGAGGTCAGGTCGTTGGGCAGGATCTCGTCCGCGCCGTTGAACGTGATGTGCAGCGCGGGGCGGTTGGCATGGTCGAAGGTTCCGGTGAACCCGAGGTCCACCGTCAGGATGTCCTCGCCCTGGCCGCCGAGCGAGACGCCGAGCAGGGAATACGGCTGGATGTCGACGGCGAGCACAGTGTCGGTGCCGATGTCGTACTCGGCGAGCACCGCGCCGCCGTCGTCGTTGTCGATGAGCTGGAGCCAGTCGGCGCCGCCGGGCGTCTTCTCGATGAATCGCAGCGTCAGGTTGGACCCGAACAGGGGCAGTTCGTACTCGATGTCGGCGGTCGGGGTGAACTCCTGGAAGCGCGTCACGTGCGACGGGCGCTGGGTCTTCGGGATAGCAACGGTGTTGGGATCGGGCGAGGTCGGATCGCCGAGATCGGGGAAGCTCAGGGCGCCGTTGCGCCAGTCGGTGAACAGGGCACGGAAGCCGTCGCGCAGCAGCGCGCTTTCCCACAGCGGGTTGTTCCCCGGGCTCGTGGGGTAGGCCAGGTCGGTCCATGACCCGGAACCGGTCTCGCTGTAGCCGCTGCCCGGCAGGGACGCCAGGGTACTGGGATCGCGATCGTTCTGGATGCGGAAGGCGGAGGCCGGAGTTGCGACGGGCACCACCAGGATCGGCCCGGCGATGACGTTGTCGAAGGCGCCGGCGGCGTTCCTGAGCTCGATGCGCAGCGTACCGTTGGTGATGTCGAAGGTACCGAGTTCGGCAAAGCCCAGGCCGTCGTGCTCGATCTCGTTGGCGAAGACGCGCTGGTCCTTGACCACGGTCCCTTCGTCGTCCGCCCCGTCGAACACCTTGTACTGCGCCGCCTCGGCCGGCAGCATCTTCTTGTTCGGGAAGCCCGGGTTCTCCTGGTCGGGCACGTCCTGGGTGACGTTCGCCGCCCAGGTGGCGTAGACCTTGTACTGCCCGGGGGCCAGGCCCGTTTTCTCGAAGACAGCGGGTTGGGCCTGGTCGTTGTGGATGTTGACCCGGAACAGCGCCGACGTGACGGTCTGGCTGTCGGCCCGCCAGACGTTATCGGCGTCGATCGAGTCCATCCACGGCCTGTCCCCGGCAACGCCCGGCAGCGTGGTGGTGAGCATGTTGCCGCCGTGGGCGCCATGCATGTCGAGCTTGGTGAAGTCGTAGGTCGTGCCGCTGAGGACCGAGTAGAGCGCGCTCAGCTGGCCCGCACCGATGGTTTCGCCGTCCGGCGGCGTCTCCATCAGGTACATCAGTTTCGTGACGACCACCGCGTTCGCATAGGCGACGAATTCGTCCTCGTCGAAGGCCGCATCGTCGGTCAGGGCGCCGTCCGGGTCCGGGCCGTGCTCCGGCCCCGCGTAGAACTGGATGCTGATGCCGAGACCCGGATCGAGGTACTGCGTGCCGCCCGGCGCGGGCTCGTGGTGCGGGTCATCCAGCCCCAGGTAGGCATCGAGGCGCGCGTGGTCGCCCGGCTTGAACAGCGGAATGACGACCTCGTCCGGCAGGCCGGCGCCGACCGTGAGCGACGCCATGTCCATCTTCGTGTTCAGTCCCCGCAGGAAGTCGAAGATCTCGAAGTCGACACCGGTGTACTTCTTGAACTGGTCTTTCAGGAAGTCGTTGACGTACTCCTGGATTTCAGCGATGCCGGCCTTGATGGGCAGGATCGCCTCCTTGATCGGGTCGAGGATCGGTGCCAGGAACTCGTCGATCGCCTCGCCCACGTCGGCCAGCGCCTGGCGGACGTCGCCCGTGAAATCGGGCAGGCCCACCATGGGCAGCAGGTACCTGTCGATGTAACCGTCTTCGGTATCGTCGTCGTTGTTCGGGTCGTCGAGTTCCTTCACGAAAACGTCGATCACGCCAACGCTGGCTTCCGCGTCGCGGCGCAGGATGTAGTTGCCGTCGCTGGGATCACCCCCCAGGACCGAGTCGGTAATGCTCGGGTTCTCTTCGTCCGCCACCGCGTTCTGCAGGTCGCGCCTGCTCTGCGGATCCCACATCGCCTTGGTGAAGGCCAGGCCGACCTCGGCCCAGTTCTCGATGCCGGCGTCGATGTCCTCTATCCAGTTGTAGAGGTAGGCGCCCGCCAGTTGTTCGGTCGTCGGCTTGGTGACCAGGGGATCGCCCGCCGTCGCCGCGGCCCATTGCAGCAGCAGCAGCCCGAAGTCCTGGCGCGGGCCGCTCTCGATCGCCTTCTTCTCGAGGAAGTCACGCAGCTTGTAGAGCCCGTCGACGATCGCGCCGCGGCTGCCCAACACGACGAGCTGCTCGTCGCCGTTGCCCACCTCGTAGCCGCTATTGAGGTTCTGGAGGACGGTGAGCGTCTTGCCGTCGTCGGAAACCGACTTGACCAGGTAGTAGCCCTGGTAGTTGTGCAGTCCGTAGGGTGTGAAGCGCTGCCCTTCGACGAAGCCGTCCGCCTTGAAGCTGCCGGTCGAGCGCACGAAGGTGTTGTCGGCATCGTTGACCGTGATGGTCGTCACCTCGGTGCGAGGCACGAACACGCGGACCTTCTCGTCGCCGCTCGCCTGTTCGTTCACCAGCGTGGCATCCAGCGTCAGCACGCTGTCCGTCACGGCCTTCACAATGAACGTGCCGTTGTTCGGCGCATTGGAGAAACCGCTGATCGTGATCTTCTGGCCGACCTTGAACCCGTCGCCCTTGGCGAAGAGCTCCGCTGGCTCGCCCCACTTCGCATCGACGTCGCTGCGCACCAGCTGGTTGCCGTTCTTGATCTCCAGCGTCCCTTTCTCCCACTTCATCTCGGCGATGGCCGTCGGGTCGGCGGCGAACGGGCGCAGCAGCGCTTCGTAGATGAAGCGGGTCGGTGCGGCATACTCGATGCCGGGCGTGCTGACAGTGCTGTAGTCGCCGCCAACGGTGTAGTTGTCGCCCGGCGGGGCCACGACCTGCGTGATGTCGCTGTTCGTGTCGACGCCCGCCATCGCGTCGGCGATGTACGCCTCCGTCATGAAGTGGCGCAGCATGTTGCCGAGGTCGCGCTGGTCGGTTGTGATGGACTCGCCGGCCAGGACGAACCCGGGCGCCACGCCTTCGGCGAATTCGTTCACCAGCGTGTGCGCGAAGTGGTCTCCCGCGGAGTGCGTGAGCAGGCCGTACGACCACGCCAGGATCTGGCCCTTCTCGTCGTCCGTGTACCACGGGCTGTCCTGCGCCGCCCAGGCCATGTCGAGCACGCGCGTCAGCCAGGTGGCGTGCTCGATGGGGTGGATGCCGAACTGCCCCATCACCACGTCGGGGAAGCCGTCGCCGCCGACCGAACCTGCGTTGTAGTACGGCATCCAGTTCTGGAATGCCGCGACCAGCTTGGGATGGACGAAGAACTCCTGGTCGACGCCGCCGATGGTGATCGTCACCTTGCCGTCGGCGACCGCGTCCGTAACCGCATCCTTGCCGATCTCGACGTGGACCTTCGGGTCGAAGCCCACCGCGGCCAGCGGGCCGCGGCCCGCCTGGACCTGGTGCTGCCCGCCCAGCAGGTGCCCGGCCTCGTGGGACACCACTTCGACGAGCAGATCCAGGTAGAAGTCGGCCGACAGGCCGGGGGCCGCGAAGCTGTCGGCGAAGACGAACGCGCTGTCGCTCGCATCCTGGTTGCCCACGTCGATCTGCTCGGCCAGGCCGTAGTAGTCACCCCATGCGGACGCCCAGGAACCGTCGCCGCCGAGGTAGATCGTCGAGTACTCGCCGTCGCTCGGCCGATCCGTCGTGAACAGCGCCCCCCATTCGGCGAACATGTCGTCGAGGGAGTCGACCAGGCTTGTCAGGATGGTGCTTTCCTGGCCCGCCAGCGACGATGGCGCGGCATACGCGGAGACGTCGATGTCCTCGACCTGCACTGGCCCGTGGTAGTCGACATCGTCGGCGCCGTCGACGTCCAGGAAGAACAGCTGCGGACGAGGGGCGTCGGTGGCGCCCGGCCCCGGTGCCGCCGCGACATTCGTGCTGGCGGGATCGGCGCTGATCACGACGCTTGGCGCCGTGAGGACGGACCCCGCATCGAACGTGATCGTGGAGTCGGGTTCGCCGAGGCTCGCCTGCACGCCGGATGCCGGATCGACGTATGTGATGTCCGCCGACAGCAGCAGCCGCGGCTCCATCGGCTCGAGGCCGAAGGCCTGGCGCCGGTGCATCGGCCGGCGCGAGCGCCGGAACTGCACCTGCGCCCGCTGGCAATGCGCGTCCTGCTTGTGTTCCCTCGCCCGGCGCGCTTCCTCGCGCGGTGAGGGCACCACCGGCGCTGCGGAACCGAAGACCTGGCGGATCTGCGTAGCGATCCACGAACGCGCGAACACGTCGCGCAGCGAGCGAACCTTGGACATGCGGCAGCCCCTCGGACAGGCGACTGCGCCTGTCCAGACTCGTTTCGGGTCGAATCTCCCCCGGTCTTGAGTACTTTTAGGGTACCGGCTATTCGATGTTTTCGCCGTTAACTGCGTCGGCGTCCGCCGTTATAGGGCAACGGCTTAGGCGCGCCTACCGGCTTTTCAAATGCACACAGTGTGTAACGCCGGTGTCGCAAGCGACATGGCAGGTGCAGGTGGTACGTTGTTCCATTGCGCGGAACGACGTGGCGCGTGGAAGATGGTCGGAGCGATAGGATTCGAACCTACGACCCTCTGGTCCCAAACCAGATGCGCTACCAGACTGCGCTACGCTCCGAGTGGCTGCATTCTACCGGGCGCATGAAAAAGGCGGCCCGCGGGCCGCCTTTGCGAGGCTCGGGGACGCCGCCTTACAGCTTCACGTACTCGTACTCCACCGGGTTCGCATTGATGCCGCGGTCCGGCGGCGCGATCCAGGCGGCCATCTTGCCCGGATCGGTCACGCGCTGCATCAGGCTCTTGACGAAGGCGACGTCCGCGTCCGAAGGCAGCCAGTCGGCCTTCTTCGCATCGAACTCGGCCTGCGCGATCGGCTGGCCTTCGGGCGTGGTCGGCACGTTGGCCCACACGCCCACCTGGCGGCGGAAGCGCGTGGACGGCAGCTTCAGCTCGAACGGCACGCCGGCGCGCTTGAGGGCCATGTTCCAGCGCGTCACGCCCACGTTGCAGTCCTTGACGTATTCCAGGCGGGTGACCTCGTTGATGCCGTTGCGCACCGAGACCTGCTCCTCCTTCACGCCGCCCTGCCCGTCCGGCACGTTG
>JAULBY010059967.1:0-10591 GCA_032358315.1 Ophiocytium majus
GAGGGGGGGGCGGCGGGCGGGAGCTCAGCAGGAGCAGGGGGAGGGGGGGAGGGGGGAGGGGGAGGGGGAGGGGGGCTGCTGCCACGGCCACCTGCTCAGCAGGTGAGGGCGGCGACGTCGCGTGTGTCGTTTGCGGCTTCTGTGAGCGAGAGCGGCAGCAGCGTTGGCGTGAGCGAGGCGCAGGCGGAGGCTATATTTGCGAGCCTGGACACGGGGAACGCGGGCGTGGTCAACTTCACAGGTGGGTTCGTGGCAGCATATTGACAGTACAGTTGAAGTTTACTCCGACAGCACATTTAGTGTATGCTTCAAGTTATACATATATACTGAAGTGCAGACATGTATGTTTATGTGGTATATAGCAAATAATGCATTGGCGTGAGTGAGGCGCAGGCGGAGAAATTTTTTGCGAGCCTGGACAGGCCTGCAAGCACCCAGAGTATGTGTTACTGACAGGCACAGTGCACACACAAAAACACACCACGGCCTCCTGTGTTCCAGTACGTAGGTGGTTTCCTTCACTTTCACCTGCGCCTGCAAGGGCATCCTCCGAGTACTGCAGCATACAGACTTGTACGTCCAGTAATAATAATATAGTAATACCGCATGTGTATGCGCACGCGTGTACAGTGGTGAAACAGCACTGTACGCCATGTGACTTTGTTATTCGGCCACACGCGCATGTGCGAGTTTGGTGGCGCGCTGGCCATGTACTTGTACCTGCGCTAGAGTAAGGCAAAGAAAATTGTGCGGGCGAAGACTGAGCAGTTGTTAGCGGACAGTGCACACGCAGCATTTGTGTGTGGGAACATGATTTGATTGTCTTTTGTACTTTTTGAAGTATGTTGTACGTTAAGCAACCGCAGCTTAATACTGCCGGAATAAATGCGCGATATAAGGTGCTTAGTTGAGCTTAAGCAGGCGGCGCGCATGCCATGTACTCACCCAATGTACTCGTAAAATGCCCTCTCCTGTGGGCAGTGGACACTATCCGCTGGAAGCTGTTGTTCATTTGCTTGCACTTGCGGGGGGTAAAGACACTTTGATCGGGGTGTGGGGTGGGTAGGCGGCTGCATGCACCCGCGGCAGCAGCTTGCTAACACCCAGCAGTGCCGTGAGCCAATTTCCACCGTACTTGAAGCATGTACTGTGCCTATAAGCAGTATACCTCGTATGTAGTGCATGTACTACTTAGTATACACATATATATACTCATGAAATACATGCATTTTAGTGTACACATGTACTCTGGTGCCATGCGGTGCTGGCAGAAGCGTGTAGGCCGCTACAGTTTGAGTGGCACCTTGTTTGACCGTCTTCAGCCGCACACCATGTGCACAGGGCTTTCCGCGCCCCAAGCGGAGTTTGATGCACTTTATTAAAATCTGCTTAGGGCGCGGAAAGCCCTTTGCACACGGTGCGCGTGACCAGAAATAGGGATCAGACAGGTGTAGCGAAAGAGCTGACAATGCTCAGTATTGCGTACACTAAGGGAGGGCTGGCATGTTGCCAGAGCACTACTCTAATGAATTACAGCCCCATGTCCCAGGCGATATACATCAAAGTATATTATGTCAAGTGCAAAAACGCTTTGAAGTGTGGTGCACAGCCCATGCGCTTGCCGGCTGCCCTCCACCGTAGGCACTTGACACCCCTCAACGAGAGCTTATCTACCTCAACTTGAAGCATGCGCTTGCACGTGCAAGGAGCCCTAGGGTGTGTGCAGCAGGGCGCCAGCACCTGTGACAGCCTGCTAACACCCAGCAGTGCCGTGACTGACAATTATATGGCCGGTCACTGTCCAGTCCTGGAAAAATAGGCACCTACCTTGTTCCATTTTATCGCTAACGCCATCTTTTAAGAATTCGTTGTGGGGCGCCTGGGGTGGCGATACAGAGACGGCCCTTGTGAACTTGTTTCTTAACTTCAACTTTGAAGTGCTATCACGGCGGGTTTTCGGTGTCCTGGTGCTTGTAATGACCCCCTTCCTGTGATGGTTTTTGTTGCTGTACCGCCGCCTTCAGGGTTCATTGCGGGGTGCTTGGGTTGGCGATACATGACAGAAGCGGCGCTTCACGAACAGTGTGTGACTGCAGTCTAACTTCAAGTTTGAAGTTCTATCAGGGCAGGATTTTTTTGTTGTCACGGAGCTTTCAACCATTGAAAATGAAGTGCCCTTCCGCCCCTTGATTTGTGATTTTGCCACCGATTCTCAGAATTCATTGCGGGGCGCTCGGTGCGGCGATACAGGACGGAGGCGGCCCTTCGTACAGCGTGTAACATCAAGTTTGCTGAATTTTGTAGTTGGAAGTTCAATCGCGGCACGTGTTTGCCGTCCCAGACTCCTTCTATTCAGACAATAACCCCGCCTGGCTGCGATGTTTTCCTACTGCTGCCGCCGCTCGTTCAGAATTTATTGGGGGGTGCTTGGGGAGGGGACGACACGACACAAGCGACCCTTGGTGAACAGTGTTTTGACTTCAAACTTACCTTCAAGTTTTGAAGTTTTGTCAGGACGTTTTTGCGGTCCCAGAGCTTTCAACAACAAAATAAAGTGCCTTTCCTCCCCTTGGTCTGTCGTTGTGCCACCGTTTTTCCAGAGTTTATTGCGGGGTGCTTGGGGCGGCGATACATGACAGAAGCGGCCCTTCGAACAGCTTTTGACCGCCTTGACTACAACCGGGACGGCACCATCGAGCTGCGCGACGTGCTCATGTATGTAGGCGGCGACGTGAACGCAAAAGACCTGGAGCGCTCACTCAAAGAGATAGATCCCAATGGCGATGGCAAGGTGAGTATTGCCTCGTGCATTACACTCGTGTCATTTCATATGCACTCCTAGTACATACATGTGCTTCGAAGTGCCTATGGTACTTCTGAAGTATGTGTACTTCTGAAGTACTTCGATGTATGCACATCAAACGAAGTACTCTGCGATGGCTAGTGAGAGTTTTCTAGGCAAGCACGCGGCCGCTTTTTGTCCTTGTTGCCCTCCCGCTGTCCCCCAGCACACATCTGTACACCATACTGTCAAGACTGATTGGTAAACATAAATAAATAAACCTACATGTGGTCGACATACACACACACACTGTACCTGCACATGTGCATTCGTACTGTTCAAAAAGCACTACTAGTTGTACGAACCTTTTCAGGCGCATGTACACATGTTTGTTGTACCATATATTTCGGAGCATGTGTACGTGTGCATGTACCGAAGTACGTGTCATTGTGTACCTATGCATGCGCATGTGTGCGTGCTGGCTCAACCTCTGAATTTTTTTATGCCAGCCTGTGTCAAAAACTGATGCATGTTTCCTACCCAAATCTGCCACCACTTTCCCATCACTGCCAGAGGACCTTTGTGGAGCTCCGCCACACCCATGCTCGCCAACATGGTCCAAAAGTGCGCGCGCCAAAATCTCAAACCTCATTTCCTACCCATTTCTGCCACCACTTTCGCCGCCACCGCCAGATCACCTTTAAGGAGTTCCGCGACACAATGCTCGCCAGCATGGTGCAAAAGGGCATGGACGGCGCCCTGGTGGCGCACACCATCCAGCAGACGCACGCGCGCACCGCCACCACCGCCAGCACAGGCGCCTTGACGCCTGAGCACCACAGCGTCGCCGCCAGCGGCGGCGGCGGTGATGGCAGTGGCGGCAGCGATGGCGGCGGCGGCGGCGGCGGTGGCGGCAGCGTCGGCGGCAGCGATGTTGCCGGCGCCTTTGGCACCGCCAACGCTGGTGGCGGCGGCGGCGGCGGTGGTGGGGGCGGTGGCGGCGGCGGTGGTGGGGGCGGTGGCGGCGGCGGCGATGGCGGTGACGGCAGCGGTGAGCAGCCGCCTCCACTGTTGACGGAGTCAGTTCTGCTGCGGCACAGCATGGCGGTGAACGCGCTGCACGTGCTGACGCTCAAAGCGGGCGCAGAGGCGGTGCGTGGGACCCCTGCTGACAGTGCCATAGGCGCCAGCTTCGGTGGTGGTGGCGCCACAAGCAACGGCGGCAGCGACAACGGCGGCGCCGGCAACAGCGGCGCCAGCAACGGCAGCATGGGAGGGAGCAGCGGCGGAGGTGCTAGCACCGGCGAAATGGCAGGGAGCGGCGGCGGCAGCAGCAACGGCGGCATGAGAGGGAGCAGCGGCGGCGGTGCTAGCACCGGCGAAATGGCAGGGAGCGGCGGCGACGGCGGTGGCGCTAGCACCGGCGAAATGGATGGTGGTGGTGGCAGCGGCAGTGGGAGCGATGTTCCCTCCCCACCAGCACCAGGTCCTGAATGATGCTGTACAGCGGATGCGGGTGGTGGCGCAGCTGCTGCCGGCGCGGTGGCGGCTGCCTGAAGCGGGAGCGGCGTGGGGCGTTGATGGCACTGTGTGGCGGCGGCTGCCGCCATCATGCTCAGCCTGCTGCCGCGCCTTGCTGCTGCTGCCGCCCCCACCACCGCCGCCTGCGCCGCCGCCGCTGCTGCTGCGGCCGCCACCGCCGCCGCTGCTGCCGAGGCCGCCGCCGCCACAGCACGCGGCGCGGTGGCGGCTGCCTGAAACGGCGGCGGCATGTGGCGTTGACAGTGCCGCGCCGACAGCTGCTGCCGCCGCCGCCACAGCGCACGGCGCTGAGGGCAACAGCGGCATGGGCGCTGCTGTCAACAGGCGGCGCACGTTTGTGTGCCGGCGGCGCTGGCGGTGGCTGCGCTTGTGTGCGTGAGGGGCGGTAGTTATTTTTGTGAAGGCCTGTACGCTGCTGTATCGCGCGCCGGCAGCGCACGTGCGTGTGCGCGTGATGCGCCGGCGATGCAGCAGCCACAGGAGGCCTTGTGTGTGTGTGACAGTGGCGGCACTCAGTGTAAGCGCGTGTACGGAGCTGTACGCGGCTTTTGACGCAGTGTGAGTTTTGTACAGAGGGCGGGCGGCGGCAGCACCGTTGCCGCGCACGCGCTGCACTTTTGACGGCGACGCACCCCCTCCTCCCTTTTCTCCGTTTTCTGCTGGGGGGGCGGGCAGTTACAGACAGTTATCGACGCTATAGTAGCATCCATAACTATCTTCAACAATGGCGCCCTTGCATAGCAACTACCACCACTCCCCCCCTTCCAGCGTCTGGCTGCTCCTGACACAGCATTGTGATATTAGGGACACATTTGTGACGCCGCCGGGGTGCTGCGGCCTGCCAGAGACCTGCTCTGCTGCACTGAGTGTTTTGTGCTTTTCTGTGCCTGGATGCACCGGTTTCCTCGGACATGGGGCTGTAATCCGCTGGAGTACTGCTGTGGCAACTTGCTAGGCTTGCATTTGCCATCTTGTCAGCTAGCAGCAGGGGACAGCGTGTGGTCATGCTCTTTCCACTTTTTTTTGGGTTTCGCTGGAGTACGCAGTGCTGAGCATTGCCAGCTTGTGTGCTAGCACCAGCATGTCTGATCATGCTTTTGCCGGTCGCATGCACGCCATGCGCAAGAGGCTTCCGCGCCCGAAGCGGAGTTTAATACACGTACTACGGTAATACCTGCGACATGCAGTTGTTGAAGTAGCTGAGCCCCGTTTACTTCAACTTCCAACAACTCAAATTGAAGTGCCGCAGTCATACCTGCGACGTGCAGTTCTTGAAGTAGCTGAGTGACGTTCGACTTTCAACAACTTCAAGTTGAAGTGCTGCGGATAACAGAACACACGGGACTGCAGGCCACTAGCAGTGCTGCAGCAACATGCCAGGCTTACACTTGGAGTACCCAGCGCTGAGCATCGCGATCTTTGCAGCTAGCAGCATTGAAGGGTAGCAAGGCCGCTCATGCCTCACTTGACGAAACAATACTCACTGATAACACAGTGCGCTAGCGATTTAGTGCGCGTCGACTGAGTGCGGCCGTGCGGTTTGCTGGGGGTCCAGAGGCCTGTCACATACCACGTGAGATTACGTTTTGTGAGTATTATTACACGGTACCCGAAATGCTTTAAAAGTGATTTGGTGCACAGGGCGGCCCAAGGATGTCGCATGCGTTGCGCCCTTGTCGTGCCCGCGAGCCTTGTGCCACAGTGCACAACACACTTCAACTGACAAACTTCAACTACACTGCGCAGGCTCCGTGGGACAAGAACACGTGCATCGAGGCAGCCGAGAAGGTGAGCACTTCCGAATGGGAAGACACCGGTGGCCTGCCTCACGCATGTGAAGCATGTCAGCTGTCACTGCCTTCCCTAAAATACCGTGTTTTACGCTCACTGTCTAAGGGAGCACCAAATATTTTCACCAGGTGGACAAGTCACCCCACAGGCTTCGGCCTGGCATTTCTGCCCCAGCCATGGCATTATCTGGGCTTAGCAACCTTGTAGGTTTCTTTCATTGAACAATGGTGAAAAAAAATGACGACAGACGTGGTTGTGCACACTTGTTGTGGGTTCATTCACACTTGCTAGGTCATGCATCGCCAGTGGTCACGTGACGGGGCAAGCACGCGCACATAGCGGCAGCGCAAACATGCACAATTGTGTGCATGCGCACCATGTGAATGCCACACCAGACTCATGATGAGAGTGATATTTGGTCAGATGCGGTGTGTTGACGGTCCGTGCGCAGGAGAACATGTCACAGAGAGCTGAGCGCAATGTACACAAAATGGCTTGCTACAGGAGTGCACACTAATGACCAGTGCACAATCCCCCAACCTGACAGTACGGTGTGTCAAAATCGAAAGCCGTTATGCTCAGTACACGGAGTCGCTTCTCGCTACAGCAGCCCTATGGCAGCGTGTGGAGTATTTGTACAATGGGTTGCTGGCGCTGTCGCTGTTGCTTGCATGGGCGGCAGCAGCGTCAGTGTGGATTGAGAGAAGGTCCACACGTGGGCAGCGAACGCAAAGGACTACAGAGCTAAGTGGGGGAGGGGGGCACCAGGACCGGCGCACAAAGGCACACTTGAAGTTGGGGCAGCAACCCCACAGACGGTTCAACTTCAACATCAACATGGCAGCCAACGGGGCATGCCCAAGGGTACAGTGGGGGGCTAGCGGCTGATGCTACCCAACGGTGGCGTGCTGGTTGGCGCACCGAGCAGGGGAAGGCATGTCGTACTTCAACTACAACTTCAACACAGGCAACCAATCAGGCGTGCCGGGGGGGATGTGAAGCTGCCCGAGGATGGGATGTGCAACTTCAACTTCAACAAATGGTGTGGACGCCTAGGGCGCCGTCGTGGGCTCGGCGGTGTAGCTGATGACGTCACCGGCGCTGGTGGTGAAGATGCCTGAAGATGGGAGATCGTAGTCTGAGATGGGGCGAACGGGCCACAGCAGGGATGCGTCTTGGGTGGCGTTGCTGCTGCTGTCAATGACGAGCGCCATGGCGAGCATTCCCACGAGTATGACAATGTAGATAATGATCTTCATGTGGTAGGCGGAGGGCAGGCGCCACTTTAGGTGCATGGCGACCATGGGCCACAGCGCCTGCAGCGCCATGCTTGCGCTCACGAGAACGGCCACAAAGTTAACAAGCCAAGAGTTGAAGCTGAAGGTGTCGGAGGTGCCGCTGTAGCCGTTGAAGCTGTGGAGGGGAAGGGGGGGGGGGCAGAGGCAGGAAAGGGGGGGGGTGAGTGTGTGGCGTTGGGTGTGGTGCATGGCAAATGGTGGCTGCTACACAAGGTGCAAATTCAAGTACCACTTCAACTTTGGCGGCAGTACCACAGCGGTTACGAAGCAGTTACAACTCACATGAGCCAGAAGAAGGCGCCCACGATGGCGACCAGCTCCCCGAAGAAGCATGCAAACAGGGGCCACGTGGGGGCCTTGACGGACCACGCATCACCCGAATCCTTGCGCGCAATTGTCTGCCGCAGCATGCTCAGAAAGGCGTAGATCTGGACAAAGGTGGTGGACAGCCACACCTGGGAAGCGGCAGGGGCAGCGGCAGCGGCAGGTGAAGGCGTGGGGTTAGTTGCCGTGTGCAGCTGTTATGCAGGAAGTGAGGAGTTCATTGGGTGTTTTAGGTGGACGGCCCACTACCGCTCAGCACCATAGCCACCGAACTACATGAACATAAGAGCGTGCAGCTGCTTTGCAGGAAGTCCATTGAAGTCTGTGTATTAGTCATGGAGACATGGGGGCATGTGGAAGTCAAGTGGGTGACAGGTAACAGCACAGAGGGGTTCCGTGGTGTGCATCCCGGGCTGGAAGAAAGGGCACTGCTACAGCGGCCCATTACTGCTTCGTACCCTAGCCAGGTCCATACAAGCGCACAGTATAAGTGCCCGGAATGCTTCTTACGTACTAAGTACCAATACACATCAGTACAATACTTTCAAGAATACTTCAGAAGTATATCTTCGTATATGGTACATGTATGTATTTGTATAACTAGTGACTCACGTGCTCATCGCGGGCGACGCGCTTGGTGTCGACGCCGCGGCGGCTGGCCATGATGGCGGTGGGCAGGATCGCGGTCACGATGAACGGCACAAAGGCAATGAAGAAGTCCGCTACCTTGGCCGCGAAGGGGGGCACGCCGGTCACGCCGTAGATGATGGGCATGAGCAGAAGCATGTAGCCGGGGATGGCCTGGGAGGGGGGGGGGAGGGGCAATGGCGTGTGCGTGAGACAACGAACATGAAATGGAAGTACTGAGTACTGGCATGTATACTGCTATGGAAGTAGGTCGTGCCGAGTGTGAAGGTTGTGCAGTGCTCCAGCCGACAAGTCAGTGTGGCAAGTGGAGTCTAGTACTGCTGTGGTACTATAGTAGTACGTCGTGGAAAATGCGACTAGCTTGAGCAGATACTTCGAATACGTAACCATATATGGTGACCAATAAGAGTAGTATTAAGCAGCACTCCACCCAGCAAGTCAGTGTAACCGCAACCACTACTAGTGCTCAAGGCGGGCATTTTTTTGCCAATTGTACAATTGTAGAGCAGCGCTCTCTGGCCATTCACTTCTCAGGCGTACTTGAAGTTGTACTTGAAGTTGAAGTTGAAGTTGCGCTTACCTGCAGGTAGTAGGTGGCCTGGTCAAACGCGTAGATGCGGTGCCAGACGGTGGGGTAGCGCGCCCGGAGGCTCAGCGTGGTGTAGGTGAGCCCCTTGAACAGCAGCAGCTGAACCGCGCCCTGGTGCCAGCGCAGCACCTGTTGGTGCGCAGCAGCAGCAGCAGCAGCAGCAGCGACGTAAGCAGCAGCAGCAGTGGTGGTGAGCATGAGCTTCAGATGTCCTCAGCAGCAGCAGTGGCGGTGCTGGGCAACATGAGCACAAGTATCCAGCTCTGCTGCGGCAGCAGTGCTCAGCAGCAGAGAAGCAGCGCCGCCCATACAATGCAATGCTACTTAATGCGGCCGCCAGGTGCGCATGTCCGCAAGCGTGCAGTTCAAAAGTGTGGCAAGCATGCACCATCTTGGTTCGCCACTGCATGCTGTTGGGCTGCCATCCCAGACGCCCTAATACTGCTTCGTAGCACCTACACATGTGCATACATGGTTGCGCTATGAACATCATAGTAGTTTCAATACAACTACTGCAGTAATTACCTGCTTGATGCGCCACTGCACGCTGTTGGGCTGGTGTGTGCACAGGCTCAGGATCTCCCCGGGCTCGTTGATGTACACGCTGCGCCAGCCCGCACGGAACATTTCAAGGCTCGTGTGGGTATCCTCAATCAGCTGCTCGGCACAACAAGAGCAGGGGGGGGGGGGCAGCACTGGTCAGTCACGGCAAGCCAGAGCGAAGAACTCCATGCACCACAGGCAGCTGCTCAGCAGCGGGGGCGCTTTCAGCGGGTGCAGCGGGGGGCAGGGGGGGGGAGTGTCAATTTTTGGATGAAACCTTGTCTCACACGTGTGCAGCAGTAGCAGGCGCTTCGCTGTGGTGGCAGGGAAGAGGCCAAGTCAGAGCAAAGTCAAAGTGCGAAGTTACACCAATTGCAGACACAAGAGACCGAAAAACATACCCAATTGTAGACAGAAAGGGCACCAAGGGGGGGTGCGGCGCCGCGGCCTGCACCCCCCCACCCAAAAAAGGACCAAAGCACAGATAGATAGAAATCATAGCGTCACCATCTCAGGGCGGAAGCCGAGCTTGTGCCCAGCGGCATGCTGCTGGTGACCGCCCCTAGCGGTGGGGAGACATACTTGAAAAACACTTCCGAGGTATATACCAATATGCAACACAAGTATCACAGCTCACCATCTCAGAGCGGAAGCCGAGCTTGTGGCCAATAAGGTCCTTGTTGGAGGCGTCGGCGTACTGCTTGCCCTTGGCTCCCAGCCCCTGCAGAGCGGCGACGCGCCACACGCTCCCGTGACCACTGGACCCCACCGCGCCCACGCCGTCCTTTCCGTGGTTGATGATGTCGTACTGCAAGTGGAAGGGGGGGAGGAGGGGGGGGGGGGGGGGGCCAGTTGTTGAAGTTGAAGTTGCCATGTTTAGGTTGCTGTGTTCAATCGGCCCGCAGTTGCATGCGGCAGTGCGCCTGCATGCCTTGGAATGTGCAAGTCCTTGGGCGACGGTGTGTTTCCCAAGGGGTCGTCCTTGTCACGCCACAGGGGCGTCTGCACCAGGTGTGCCAACTTCAATGCATAACTTCAACTCTTCTGCACAGTTGAACTATCATATATATAAGC
>JAULBY010059978.1:0-10590 GCA_032358315.1 Ophiocytium majus
AGGGGGGCAGGGGGGGGGGCAGGGGGGAACCAAGGGGAGAAACGGGGGAGGCAGGGGGCAGCAGTGGGGGGGGAGGGGGACCAGGCGGGGGCAGAAGGTGGCAGTGGGGGGGAGAGAAGGAGGGACAGGGGAATATTGATTTTGAGTGATGCGTCCTGCTCGCTATGCACCGCATGGTAGGGGTGAGGGGGTGTTAAGAGAGGGGCGCGGAGGCGGGATGTATGATGTACTTTAGAAGTAGTACATAAAGTATGCTCACGTGTCACCACATACCACTGTAATGCACCTGTGCAGGTAGCGGGCCTGGCGTGGCTCGACTTCACCACCCACCTACGCCTCCACCCGCAGCACGGTCCCTGGGTGTCATACAGAGCGGTGGTGCTGGTGGACCTCCCAGTATTACACACTTTGTACCTGGTGGTAATTTGTAGTATGCGTGTAATCACATGCATATGATTGTACCACTATAATGCACCTGTGCAGGTGGCGGGCCTGGCGTGGCTAGACAACACCACCCACCTGTGCCTCCACCCGCAGCACGGCCCCTGGGTGTCATTCAGAGCGGTGGTGCTGGTGGACCTACCAGGGCCAGAGGGGCCACCGCCGCTGGCGCAGTGTCCAGCGCCGTCAGAAGACTTGCAGGCAGCGGCGCACTGCATGCAGGCTGCGCTAGGTGAGCTTGCGTGCGGTGGTGAGGTCTCCCCCGCATGCCGCCTGAAGTGTGTGAAGCCCATATTTTTATTCTGACCTTTCAGTGTCCAGCGCCGCCAGAGATTTTGAGGGCGGCGGCCCACTGCATGGAGGCTGCACTAGGTGAGTTTGAACGGTAGGCGGGTGCCTCCACATGCTGTGTCAAGTCCAGGTTTGTGTCTTACCGTAGTACTGGAGGACTACCTGAAGTACCTTACAGTAATGCAATGTTTTGTATCGAGCGGCGACAGCGGACTTGCAGGCGGCGGCGCGCTGTGTGGAGGCCGCACTAGGTCAGCTCGCGTGCGGTGGGGAGGTGCCTCCACACGCTTTGCTGTAACCCATCACTACGCCTGTGCCTTCGCATTAACGGCGCGTGCCGCTGCGGCAGGCAACACTGGCAGCTACTCAACAATGGGACCACGTCATGAGCTGGGCGCAGCAACCGCGCATGTTGCCCCACTGTGTACTTCTAAGTATATACTACTGTAGTACGTCTGAAGTATGTACTTCGAAGAAGGTGTTGTAATTACCCCGCTTTGCGACCAGGCTTGCTCGGCCTAGCCGCCCTCACCCACACTTAATGGCTTGATGCCTTTGTGTCTTCACATCAACGGCACATGCCGCTGTGGCAGGCGCCATTTGGCAGCTACTCCACCACGGAAGTGGCGGCTGCGGACGCCTTTACGGTCTGCGCCATATCGGTGTGCGCCGTTTTTACATGCATGATACGGTGTACCATAAAGGTATGATGCAAGGGTTTATACGCTGCGATCCATGACTGCGTGTATGTCTTCATTTATCTCCGCATTGACTGCGCGTGCCGCACTGGCAGGCAACATCGGCAGCTACTCCACAACGGGAGTGGCGGCTGCGGACGCCTTTCTGCAGGCGCGCCGCGCGTACAGTCTGGGCCGCGACAGCGAGTACCCACAGGTGCGGGCCAATGCGCCAAGGCAACCTCTTACCTTTACAATCTACTTATTGGACTATGATAGCTCATGTAGGGGCAATGGCTCTAGGTCCCCTCGCCAGTAGGGCCCGTCACCCTGGGGCGCACCCATGCAAGGGGATGAACAAAACATCATACTTCTAGAAGAACTATAGTGTGTACGTACTTCGAAGTAGTATGTATACGCACACATCACGGCGCCGCACAAAATTACCTATTCAAACCGTGCAGTGATGGGTGCAGCGTATGAAGTTTCCATCATCGACCGTATAATGTACGCCAACACGGCGTATAACGTACCGATATTTGTCAGTTGATATACTATTGGTTGTGTTTTTAAACGGCACATACTCCGTATATCGTTTTGGGGGCGTACAAGTACACCATATTTTGTACTCAAGTACATGTATCGGTACAGCAGCAGTGCAGATGGCCCTAAAACCTTCACATGTCCCATATGCCTTCTGCCATGCGGCATACTCCCCGCAGGCATGTAAAAAGTCATGTTGCTTGGAGTATTACGCATCGCAGCCACTGCATTACTCGCCCGCGGCATGTGCCAGCAGGAGCGTCCACAGTCTACCGACACCAGGCCTGCCTGCTAGCAGCACCTGTTACTCTTGGTTCTCCAAAGCTTGTGAGTTCACGACTGGATATCGCAGCGGAAAGGTGTTACCATACTTTGTAGTGCCACCTACAAGTGCTGTTGCACACTTCGAAGTATATTGGTGCCACGCAGTATACTTGCAAGTACTTTTGCATGTGCACGTATCTGTACTTGCGCACAGGGCTTTCCGCGTCCAAGCGGAGTTGGACGAAAAGTACCGGCACTGCTGCAGTATACGCTGCCAGGCGTAGCCACCACCACGAGCGTGCTGGCATGCACGGCATGGGCTCTTGCACGCCTACAAGTGCAAATAAACAATTACTTCTTGTAAACCTACTGAGATGCACGGCCCACTTGCCCCCATGGCAGGACATGGTTGAGTACCACTACCACAACGACCTGGTATTCCTGGAGCGCTTGGTGCACCAACACGGCAGCACCGTCATCGATGCAGAGGATTCCAGTGCCATCGATGGCACAAGCGCCAGCGACAGTGGCGGCGGAGCTAGCGCGCGGGCGGCGGCGGCAGCAGCAGAGGCGTGAGGCGCCGCTGCCGCTTAGTGCGGGTTAGCTGCAGCCTGCCAGTGGGCAGCTGCTGATTACATGCTACAATAGTAGTAATACTTCTGGAGTACTTCGAAGTACTTGCGGCGGAGTCAGATCAGGTCTGTGCGTCGCTCAGCTGCCTTGTGCATGCCACCGTGTCTGTGTCGCATGTTGTGTCTTTGGTGCCAGTGCCTTGAACTTCAATTACCTAAGTATGGGTCATGCAGTATATTTGAAACTTAAGTTCCTGTCTGCCAGCACGACGGCGTACTCCCATGTGGGTGCGACAGGCTTTTGTGGTGCTGCATATGGCGGTATTTTTGTTTAACCCTTCTTTGTGAGTAGAAATTATTCATAACCGTGAAACGTCCCGCATATGCTGTGCAGGGTACATCTACATGGTCATGAGCCATGACTCATGTGCCTCAGGCAGATGTCCACCACTCACTTTACTGCCTTGCAGTGTCATCCCCGGCAATCATGCACTTGTGCGCGTCGTCCTGTAACTGACCTACGCCAGGTACTAACCCGTGCTAGGCAGTAGCAGCGCTGTATACTAGTATACTTCAAGTACTTCAGCACTTAGTACTACTTGGAGTACCGTATTACTATAGCCTGAAGTGCGCCTCTGCCAGGCTTTAACAGCACGCACACCAGTGAACAAAGGTATCCAGGAAGTAAGTAAGACCTGGACACGGTGTTAGTACACGAGAAACAATGCAGTGTACAACACTCTGGTACCATTCCATACTTTCTTTAGAGTGCGCAGTGCTGAGTATTGCCATCTTGTTCGCTAGCAACAGCGTGTCTAATCATGCTTTTTTCCGGTCACACGCACACCATGTGCGCAGGGCTTTCCACGCCCTCAGCGGAGTTCAAGAATCGTACCGACCGGTACTACTTCAAGCGTACAAGACAGTGTACAACACCAATGCTCACAGTGGTGCAGATGTCTTGGCGGCACGATTGCTAAGCGCATGCCTTCCCAACTACCGGCTACAATGACGCTGCCAAACTACTGGATCCAGCATGTTTATTATCAAACTCATGTAGAGTATCGATACCTACTTCAAAAGTGCACTAGTTAATTATAAATATTTCAAGTATCAGTGGAATGTCGCGGCCTTCCAGTGCCCATCGCAAGTGCACAACGCGTTTGCGGACCCTCAGCGACGCTGCATGGAGATGCAGGCGATCAAGGAGCACCACTATTCGGGCTCTTTCGACCCAAAGCGCCACAAGCTCGCCACTCTGGCACTTAGTGCCTTTGGTAGGCCATGAGGGCAGGCGCCTGCTCGTGGCGGTGGCGGCAGAGTACGCGGCACGGGAGGTGGTGCCTGGAAGCGGTGCGGCCCTTGGCACTGAAGGGCGGCATTGCGCTGTCGCGCATACGCTTAGCCCTGTCAGCGGCGCACCAGATGGCATTGTCGGGCAACTGTGTCGGCACGTGTCATGGAGTACGTGGCGTTCCCTGGTGTGTGTGGGGGAGAATGGTGTACCAGGAGATGGGTGGGAATGGAGCAGCTCCTCTGGTAAATGAGGCTGCAGTCCACTAGAGCAGTGCTGTGGCAACGTGCCAGGCTTCCAGGCGATTTTTTCATGCAGGGCATAAAAAATGAATAAAAATTGCGAGTTTAATTTGGCACGAGGGAGGAGGGCGGAGGAAGGAGCCTCTGAGAGAGGAGGGGAAGGAGAGTCTTAGGATACATGGGAGGGGGCAGTAATACTGTATCGGAGCATCCCGTGTACCTATTTACAGCAGTGGACAAGCATGTTTGCCTTGGAGCTTTACCAAAAGTGGTGGTGAGTTGCCTGGGTTGACGCAGTAAAGGGGATGGCAGTAGGCACGTTTGCACGGCATTGAAGGTGCGGCAAGTGGTGGTGACGACAGCTCATGTGTTCCTCTTACTACCGCTGACTTTCAAAGCCACCGCGCGGCTGGCGTAAGCCTTTGCAGTGTCTTCGCACATCATTTTCCTTGCCATGCACTCATGCGGCCGATGCGCATGCGATGTTGCAATGTGGTGCGCTGCATTGTGTGCTGCTTTAGAATTCGCACGCACAAATTTATGGCGCCACGGCAACAAGCTGGCTTACACTGAACCAGAGCACGTCAATTCAGGTATGTACGCGCCGCAGACGCGTTCCAGCTGTGCAGGATCCCTGTGTGCTTGGAACAAAACATGATGTCCCGGTGGCGCGGCATTAGGTATGCCGTCATGTGTTTGCTGCCGCACACCACTGACCACGGGCTCCTCGCGGCAGCTACCACGCTTGGGTGGGAATCACATGGCTTGCATGTAACATGGCACCATCTGCCCACTGAGCACAAGCCATGTGCACACGCCCAGAGCGAGCCACAACGTTCTCGGTATCGACACGTTGCTGCCGACAGTTTTGGTTGCTGCTTCCCCGCGCCAACACACAGGCCTGCGCTGGTGCACTCGTGCACCCAACTGTGTGTAATCATTTTGGTGCTACTTTTGCGATGTCAGCCCTGCACAGCTCATCAGCAATGCTGACAGTCCTGAGTCAGGATGGCAATTCGGCAAGACACACAGCAGCGCTCGCCTGCTGCTGACGTGGGGCATGATCGATGATTGCTTTGCAACACTCGGTGGTGCTTGCATCCGAGACACACCATGGTGCGCAGCCAGATAACAGCACAAAGTAGTTAGTGTTACAAGCATGATGTAGCAAGGGTGTCTCTGATCTCCCGCTGGTTACTGATCATGGACAACATGTACACGTGCATCCACACTTCAGTGAGAGCGTCTGCACGTGCGCACGTATGTACGAACGTTGCAGAGGCTCGAACGTTCAGCGGCGCGTTCGCCATTCGCACACGTTCGCGTTCGCGCAGCAAATTGAAGATTGGTGGGCACGACGCAAGCGACCGCGCACACACACACTCACTGGTCAGCGATTTGGTTCTGGTTGACATTGTGTGTGCTTCAGCGAACATCAGGGCCGCCGCACAGGAATCGAGTCTGTCAAGAGAGGCAGGCGAGCTTGCGAGCGGAGGCTCGGTCTCGGTCTCGGTCTCCGTCGTGAACGAGCCATTTGGCGACTCGTCCACCTGGTCAAAACCGAGTAGCCCGACCCTACAAGCGTCGCTCAGTCCCCCGAGGGTTGAGGGCCTATAAGGATGCTGCAGAATAGAAACACCAACAAGGTTTGCAAGTATACGCGATGCTGTCACAACTTAGCCCTGTTTGCTGCCATATGCGGATCACTGGTGGTACACGCACAACTCCTGTATTCAATCGAAGAAACTGCGGCATGTGTTCATATCAAACTCCGCTTGGGGCTCGAAAACTTTTGAACATGAAGTGCCATGCCGGCAGTGCAGGGGCACCGTGAAGCTTTCATCACTGTGCTCTTCAGCAGCTGTGGGATTGAGAGACATGAATGATGCAGTCACAGGCTGGCAGTGATGTGGTAAATGCAGCAAGTCCCTCTGTCACTTATGGCATGTGGTCCTGGCAGACAGTTCCAGCAAGCGGCGCTGTGTGCGCTTACACCTGCAGTGGCAGCAGCTGCTAGCGGGCGTCATTAGCAGCAGGCTGTTGTGCGCGCGCACGACATGCCCGGCACAGCGCGGCGCGGGGCTGGTGTTGATGGAACTTGTTGGTGCCGCGGTGGCACAATTATTTTTTACACACTCGGGGTGCTGTGCGCTTTGCTTCACCTGCAGCGCGCCCGCGCAGCACAAGGGTATACAATTGTTGCCAGGTGTGTACCGATCAACAGATGCGCGCGCGCGCTTTCTTGCAGACACCGAAGCCCGTGCCGAAGGCGATGCCAAAGCCGACACAAGAGCCCACACACAAGCCCACACCTAAGCCCAACCCCAGGCGGACGCCCACGCCTACTGGTGATACGGCTGCGCCTGCCCCGAAGCCCGCTCCGAGTCCCAAGTCCACCTGTGGCATGCAGGTACCGCTGCTAGGTGGCATTGCCATGCCGTTGGATGGTCACAGAAGCCTGGCACTGCGTGTGGAAATCGGTTGCTTTTTCCAGGCCGTGTGAGGCACTGCCACAACCAGCTGCTCACGCCAGCGCCTGCCATGGCACTCTCTAGTGCCAGGGTAAATGCGCCCGCAGCCTCGAGACGCGGCCAGTTCTCAGGTGCCAGGCACAGAGCACGGACAGGCCTGTCCCACTTTTCTCCCAGGTAAACTCTGCAACCACAGGGAACCGTCGCATTGTGCGCGCCGCAAGTTCGCACATGCCAGCATCCCCAAATGCAAGTGCAGTTTCCGCCCTCGTGCAAATGACTTTCACGACTGCAAGGCCTGCCCACTGCACTCTGCCAGTGCCACGACTGCAACGCATGGCAGCCACAGTGGCGGTAATCACACCAGCCTGAGTGGAGCGATGCCGGTTGGATGGCGGCCCGCACAGGGATGCAAGAGCAGTCAGGGCCCCCTCGGTGAGACCAGGGCTCCCTGAGTGGCGGTGCAGTGCCTCCACCAGCAGCTCACACACTCCTGCCTCCCCCAATGCCTGCTGGCAGGCCTCATAGTTCTGCCAGGCAAAACGTGGGGCGGCGTGACATGATTGAGGTGGCGGCTATCTGGTGCAGCCTGACACGATCATGGCACAGTATGCCGCGGCGCAAGGGGGCCTACCGTAAAGCACAATGTATAACAAGGGGGTCTTGTATAACGAAGGGGTCGTTGTGCAGCGTCATATAGCCCTGTATACCGACCCCCCGCGAGCCTGACGGCGCCTTAATGACAACAACGCGTGGGGGTATTCTATACAAATTTGGGTACTCTGTATAACGCGGGTGCATTGTATAACGCCCCCCGTGCTAGCAACAGCAGATCCCGCCGTTGACAACGCGGGGGGTCGGTATACATCGTGCTTTACGGTAAGTGTGTGCATTGTGGCGTAGTTTCAATGCTGGCGTCATCTGTGCATGTGCCGCTGTGTGCGTACACCGACGGAGTGCATGTGCCATCACAGCTGTGCACCGCCACTTGGCGCCGCCGTCGCTGCCTGCAGCGCACAGCTCCAGTGCCTACTGGGCGCGGTGACTGGTGCACCCGGGCAAACCAGACTGCTACGAGTCTCTTCATGGTGCCAGCAGCGCTATCACTGACGTAAAACAGTGCTTTAAGACCACTTGCAATGCACGGCGTTCCTTTGAAAGTGTTGTGTACTGACTGTGCACGCCTGCATGCGGCGGTTTCGCCAGCATTCCGCCCAAGTTTCGGGCGCGCGAGCTCGACGACCTGCGAAAATGTGCCCTGTGCGCCCATTCACAATTACGCGCTCTAATTGCCATAGCCAGGCAGCAGCATGCCAGGGGTGTCATTAGCTCCATGCTCGCTGCTGCGCCACAGCCGCCGCCCATCAGAGAGGCTGACACCATTTCGCCCTTCAGCAGCAGCAGAAGTGCCGGCAGCAGCGGCGCCGCCACCACCAGCTGCGCCACGCCACAGCTCCCGCTCCTGAAAACAGCACGCATCGATTTTAACGCGGCCCGAAAGGCACTGCCGCCAGGCGCGTATCTCACCAACCCCCCTCCCTGCGCCTGCAACTTGCGGCTGTGAATGCACCCGAGACCGCAACCAACGCTGCCTCCAACGAGCGCTGTCAACGGCACGCCCCGTGCCCACACCGGCAGCGTCAGCGACCAGGCGTAAGCGATGGGGCACGCCGCGTTGGCGCAGCAGGGACAACCTGGCAGCCCCCGGGTGGCGCCGCAGGGTGCATGCACCCGCCACTGCGTGCGTGGCGGCGGTGGTGCAAGCGCTGCTGGTGTGTTGCACTTCAGAAAGCGGTGGCTTTCAGGGAAGAGCTGAGGGTTGGGGCTGCCAAGTTACTTAGCTAGTGAGACTGGGCCTGGAACAGCTGAGTTTGGTGCTGGCGGAAAGGCTGCGAGGTGCCGGTGCACGGGCTGCAACCAGGGTAGGCAAAAGGACAATACTTGATCAAGCCTGTCAACGAAGCAATTGACTCACTTGGCGCCGCGGTGCGGGGGGCGAGAGCCATACCGTTGAAGTTGCTGGCGGCCAGGAAGGCCGAGGCGGTAGCCGCCACCAGCGCGAGGACCAGCAGCAGCAGCTTCATGGTGGTCTCTCGTCGATGGCGCCGCTGCTGCTACGGCTGCTGGGCCAATGAGAAAGACCAGAAATGGGCCCTTTTTCGCGTCCAGAAGTGGCTCCTTTTTCTTTCCCGCCAAAAAGCGCCCACACTCACAACAAAACCAGAGACGAGACGCGGGCACGGAGTGCTCACCAGCAGGCTACCATGCTGTGGCTAGACAAGCATAGACCGACCACCTTGGGGAAGCTTGATGTGCACCCTGATCTCACGGACCGGCTCAGGGTCATGGTAAGCCCACCCTGCCTTTGCTGCCATTTCAAATTTGCACTCACACAAGACCAGGCGCTGCTGCCGCTGCTGCCGCCGCTGCGCCTTTGGCCCAGCTGCTGTGGCTGGAGCTGCGGTGCCGGCAGCTTTAGGGGCGTTGTAGGCGGGAATCCACGCACCTGCTGCTGTCGATGCCGGGCTCAGTGCACACTGCCGGCCTGTGAAAGTGCTGCTGCTCCGACAAGGGTAGCTCTCGCTGCAGTTGTTGCTGCCTAGCCCTGCGCCCTGCGGCCACGCTCCGTACCCCGTCATCCTGCGCGTATGCCACCCGGTCACCCACATCCTCCTTTTGTGTGAAAAAACAGCAGCTGCGAGGCACAGTGTCACACCACCAATGCTTCCGCACTGGGAACTACTCCCAGCAGTACCAACCCCCCCCCACCACCCCTCCCCCTGCCGTTGCCTGCCCAGTCCAAAGACGGGGAGATACCTCATCTGCTCTTCTACGGGCCCAGCGGCGCCGGTAAGCGCACGCGAATACTGGCCCTCCTGAAGGAGATTTTCGGCCCGGGAGCGGAGCGCGTCCACCTGGAGCACCGCACCTTCAAGACCCCCACCAACCGCGTCATCGAGCTCACGACCGTGGCCAGCAACTACCACATCGAGATGGCGCCCGCGGACGCGGGCAGTTACGACCGTTTCGTTGTCCAGGAGGTGATCAAGGAGATCGCGGGCAGCACCAGCCTGACTGCGAGCCTTGCGGCGGGCGCGGCGGCAGCAGGGGCGGCGGCGCGGGGTGTGTGTGCGGAGGATGGGGAGGGGGGGGGCGCGGGTGGGAGGCGGCGGCCGGGGTTTAAGGTGGTGCTGCTGACGGGGGTGGACAGCCTGACGAAGCAGGCGCAGGCGGCGCTGAGGAGGACCATGGAGCGCTACACCAGCTCGTGCCGCCTCATACTGTGCTGCAACAGCATCAGCAAGGTGCACCGCGCGGGTGGCGGTGGCGTGCTCAGCAGTAGGGTGGCGGTGCTGCGGTGCGGTGCGGTGCGAGCCATGTGTGTAGCAGTGAAGGCTGCTGTGAGCTGTGGAACCGAGGCAGGCTGTCGCACCCATGAGCAACATGGGGCTGTGGAGTGTTCCTGATGGGCATACCTGGCCATTGCTGGTCTCGGCACTGCGGCGGGCACTGTTGCAGGCACTGTGTGTGCGATTGTTACGACCGTGCTTACATATTTTTTGAAAGCCGCTGCCAACATCACCTGTGTCACATGGTGCTGGTTCACCACCGTCCTGGTAGCACTGCGTGCGCGCTCAGCGGCAGCCAGTTGCACAGTCCATTTTAGAGTGCATTTCACAGCACTGCCTGCGCACCAGCACCAGCACCAGCAGGCGCATGCCTCCCCCCCCCCCCCCCCCCCCCCCCCCCCCCCCCCCCCCCCCCCCCCCCCCCCCCCCCCCCCCCCCCCCCCCC
>JAULBY010059989.1:0-32860 GCA_032358315.1 Ophiocytium majus
AGCATACTCATGCCCTGCGCTGCCACTTGCTGTGGTGCAGTGCTTACGCTTGGTAAGTTGGCGTACTGAGCGCCAGCATATTCATAGGTAGGTAACGTTGCCATGTCTTATGCCCTACGTGGTAGTTTGGTAGTTTGGTAGGTAGCGCCAGCCAACAAACCTTTGGCAGCACCCGACATCAAGCCAAACTCTTCTGCAGAACTTGCTGCAGCCTGGAATGACTGAGATATAGCCAATCCACCAGAAAGCGCCAGCTGTGCGTTCTCATTCAAGATCTGGATCTCGTTGCCAGCACGGTAAGCATTGGATTGCTCCACGGTCATGGGTGAGCCAGACAATGGGTCTACACCGCCTGCCACAGCCCTTGCCCTTACAGTGCCTGCCAGACGCTGCTGGCGCTCTAAAAGCTGGTATGCCTGGCGGTTGTAGTTCAATGCGTTTTGACGGCCTTGTAGCTCTGCCTGAGAGCCTTGCAGACGGTAGTAGTCAGCTTGTGCTGCACCTTGTGACACACTGGATATGGCACTGAATGCACTGCTGGCCATGGATAGATTGGATGCTGTAAACAGGGATGGTGCTGCCATTGAAGTGCCTAATGCACTTGCTTCTAGGCCTGCAATCATTGATGCTTCTACAGATGCTGCAGCTGCTGTAGCGCCAACAGCTTCAGTAGCAGCTAATGCAGTAAGAAAATCCTGATATTTTCTTGCTTTAGGTGCGCCAAATTTATACTGGGGTCCATTTGTTGGATCTCCAATTGGCAGTTCAGCAGAAAAGACTTTGCATTGTGATCGGCTAATTTTCATTTATGTGCCTCCATACACGCTTAACTTGTACTCCATACCCAATAAGTTGAGCTTGAGTGGCAAGGTCTGAGTGATAGTTATTTGTGCATCCTGGTCATAACCGCTGATACCTGATATCAGTTTAGTCCCAGTGAACTCTGGTACATCGTTATCCATGATGTTGGCCGTGTCCAATGTGCGAATAGGCACCAGGTTGTTGTTAACCACAATGTGCTGGGTCTGATACAGGATGGCATTGACCTCAACAATGCGCTTAACAAAGCCAGTCCTAGCGCCTGCTTGGAGCCTTGGCTCAATCGGCAAAGTAACAATGCTCACCGTAAATGGCAGGCCTACCTCATAGCTGCTGGTGCTGGCTCTGTCCATGGTGATCGAGCCACCGCCACTAACCACCTCATCGGATAGCACCGAGCCATCAGCTTTGACATTTAAAGTCTTACCAATGTGGGGCAGACTAGATATCGTAGTGGCTACGCCACCAGTAAACGCACAATCGGTAAACACTGTAGTGTCAAACACTTCAACAAAGTAGCGCTCAACAGAATTAAAAGTGCGCTTGACCACCACGTAGATATCCTCAATGTCCACGCCAATATCTTTGAACAGGCCATCAGTAGTGAGCTTGCTTGGAGCCACCACGTTTTGCTGGCGCAGAATGCTGTAGTTAGCAATCGTGCCATCACCATTGAGCATGAACAGCGTGTCAGTCTCTTCAGTACTGGTAGCCTTACGCAGCGCCAGCTCTGTTGGGGTATTGATCAAATGGCTAGACAGCAAGCTGATTGACTGGCTCACGTAGGACAGGGTAGTGTCGGAGAACTGGAACTCATTAAGAGCTTTGCCCTGGCGCTGTACATACAACGTGCCAGACTGCAGGATTTGCACCCTGATGCCTTCTCTAGCCCCATTGCGAGACACCGCCTTAACAAAGAAGTTAGTCGGGGTGATTGGGTCTAAGCCATTCTGCGGTACGTAGAACTCACCACCGCTTGTAAACACTTGCAAGTCACGGCCACTGATAATGTCAATGATCACGTTCAAGCTGTTGGTGTCTAGCGTAGCCTCCACCGCATCATCGTCATATGCCTGGTCAGGGTTGAAGTCAAAGAATTGAGCCACCTTGCTGCCCCAGATGGTGCTTGGCCGAGTCTTTGATCCACCAAAGTACAGACGCCCCTCATGGAACGTGCAGCTTCTTGGCCAGCCCTTAGTGCTTGACCACACATCCTCATAGCCAGCCTCCAGCTCCCACGATCCATTAGCAATCGCAGTTGTGTCAAAGAACGGTATCTCGGTCACAGCGCTCACCACGGTAGTGCTTGTGTAGGCCACGATCCTTGCTCTGCCTTGTGGTTGAGCATTGATGTATTGGCCAACAGAGCCAGAGCTAAATACCGCAGAACTAGCAGTCAGCGTCACCTCACCCGACTTGGCGCTTGGCGTCAGTGTGCCTGCTGGGTTAGACAGTGCAATAGTAAATGCGTACTTTGGGATACTGATAAAGCTAATATTGCTCACAGTCCATGTAGCATCATTAGCACCACGCACAATCTTGATTGGCTGGATATCTTTGTGGGCAACGATCAATGTGTCTGCCGACTGAGTCCAGCACATGGTGGACAGGATTGAGCTAGTCACCGCAGTAACCGCCAAATAGTCAAGACCACCACCATTGATGTTGGTGATCAGTACCTTATCCTTGAAGATATACATTCTCTGGTTAGTGAAGATCAGCATATAGCTGTCATCTACCGAGAACTCAAAGGCCACCGAGCGAGTGCCACTGGCTGGTGCTGCAGCGCTTGGTAGCTCATACAAATGCTTTAAACCACCACGTCTACGCACACCACCTTGTGGCTGCACAACTACGTTAGTCAGTGTCTCAGCGCCATTCTGGTATTGATTTAGATCAACCCTAGCCCTCAACAGCGGATCCAATTCCCCGCTGCTGAAGTTGGTCTGGAATGAAACTAACCTGGTCATTAGTTCCTCACAGCAATCAGGCTGAAGTCTTCAAAGCTCTGGGTAGTATTGCCCTGGCCATCAATGACCATGGCTGTGCGAAAGAAACCACCACGGTTATTTTCAACAGGACCACCAGTGGCAATGTTTTGCCAGTACTGGGTCTTGCTGATCTGGTCTGTAATTGGGTCTGCCAAGTGCCATGTCATCATGTACTTGAGCAGCTGAATGAAGTAGCTGGGCATCTCTGCCTCAGTTGGGAGATATTGGTAGTCAATGACTACAGTCTCCTCATTGGTCAACAGTTTGTCACCCTGGATGATCCAATCGGTAAATGTTCTAGCGCCAACCTGGGTGGAGTTGTAAGCCCGACGAATAGTGCCAAGACGATCTGATGGCAGCTGGTACTCGTAGCGATACTGGTTAACTGGCGTGTTGATTGTCTGCGCCAACTGCACCTTCTTAAACGTAAAGCTCCAAGGATAAGACTGGAGCGTAGATTTCTTGAGATCTGGGTAGATGCGATCACAGATGTTAGATGCGTCTGTGCCTTCATTGAATGAAGAGATCGACTTAGCGCCTAGCATGAGCAGGGCGTCTGAGCATACTTTTAGATCGGTATCGCCACTTGCCATATATCACCCCAAAATGTGAGAAAGGCCAACCTCCAGCTAACTAGAAGTTGGCCTACTTACTTGACTACCGATTAATCAGTATCAGTTGCAGTTACGGTCACACCGTCAGTGATGTCAACCACAGTACCTGTGTTTGAGTTCACGTAAGCGGTAGACATTACTGGTGTACCACCAGTTGCGCTGTAGCAGAAAATAATGTCACCGACTTTCAACACTGATGCGACAGAGTTGAAGTAGCCAGAGGCACGAATTACTGATTGAGCGTCAGTGGAAGAGTAGCTATAAATAGCTGGTGCGTTGCCAGATTTAGACTGGCCACCAATAGCGTTAAAGCCTGTTGCGGAAAATGCCATGATTAGTACTCCTTATTCTGTACAAGTGATAGCAACGATACCGCCAGCATCGATAGCAATAGCGCCAGCACTGAACATCGAGCTAACCAACCAAGAGGTTTTCTCTGGGATGTAGTTGATTTCAGAACGGATTGCCATAGCTTCTGCCATGCCGACTGACATCTTGTGATAGGCGTAAACCACACGTGTAGATCCAGAGCCACCACCAGTTAAACCACCTTCAGAGCGGTCACCGATAGTGATGAAGTTGAATCCCATGAATGTGGTGATATCACCTTGCACCAAGGCTTTCACAGTATTGAAATCAGAGCTGGTGACTGATGTCTCAGACAACAAGCTAGACAACTGTGATGCATGGATCAAGATGTAGCGATCTTCTGCGGGTACGTTTGCAGTGTTTAGCAAACGTGCAGTCTCACGCAATTTAGCCATGTTCATGTTGGTTGCAGAGCCACCGATAGATGTAGCAACGGTCAAGCTAGTGCTTGATGCTGCCAATGCGTCAATGATCATCTGGTCTGATCTACGGCCAATAGCTTTAGCAACAACTTGCACCAATTCTTGGCGCTCGTCAAAGTTGACTTTAGCTTGATTGAAAATGTCTGAGTACTCAGCAGCAATGTAGTCAGTTAACGTGACAGTTGCTTGTGAATAAGTGACATTGAGTGGAGTGACGTCAGTCTGTGGTACACGAACTTGTGCAACGCCAGCACCGATTTTTGGGAACTTGTGGGTAGACGCAGTAACGCCAGTACGCAAACGGACAGTGTTACGCAAGACAGCATCAGCTTGATACGCTTGTTTTACTTCCGTGTCGAACAGGGTTACAAAAGCGTTAGAAATGCTAACTGCCATTGTTTTCTCCTAGAAAACGGTTGATGAAAAGTTTATCGCCAACGGTTGTCCAGAAAACTCTGGGCCAAGACTTGTGCCTTACAGCGCACCCCTGGATAGACCACTATCATTACTGGCCTTGCGGTTGTCAGTGCTTACATTCTAAATCATATTTTTAGAATTGTGTCAACTATTAATTAAAAAAAAAGCCAGGCTGTTACACCTGGCTATAAAGTTGGCAACTGCTTGCCGTTAACCGTACATCTTCTCAAACAACTTCTCTACCTTTGCTCGGTAGCTTGGGTTTGTCTTGTACTCTGGGTTTGCCACCATGGCGTCCAGCTCTTCTTTGGACAATGAGCCAGCAGCGTCTGGTTTCAATGTCTCTGTGGGTACTCTACCTTCATAGGTTTCTCTGAGCTTTTGCAGGGTCTTAATGCCTGCAGCGGTATCACCCCAGCGGGTGAACTCTTGGAACTCTTCCTGGCTCCAGATACCCTTTTGCACCATGCCTCTGCCCCAGCCAGCCATGTTGTTGATGATGGCCTTGGCATTGGGTCCAAGTTTCTCCAGCTCGTCTGCCATGCTCTGGCGGGTTTCAGCTATATTGTTGGCGCCAATACCAGTGACCTCACGTGCTAGGTCTTCAAAGGCTTGCTGGCTAATGCCGTACTTCTGCGCCCAGCCCACATAGCTTTTGACCACTGGGTCATCACCTTTGAGGCCTAGACCACCAATGTCGTACTCACCATTCTCTGGGGGTTTGTGGCCACCAGCTCGGAACTTCTTCTCTAGCTCCACGTAGGATTTACTGATTCCCTCTAGGTCTGGTGCGCTTTCGTCTTTGTTCCAGAATTTCTCTGGCCAAAAGTCAGGGCGCTCCAGCGGGGTATCGTCTTGCTCGGTAGGGTCACCTTGTACGTGACTGATTGTCTGCTCTTGGCCCTCGGTTGTCGGCTGGTCTGTGCTTTCGTCTGCACCAGCCAGCAGGCCAGGGTTGTCATTTGCATCACTCATCTTTGTTTAGCCTTTCGGATTCTATTTTCAATATCCCTGACCACGCTGTTTTGCCCCTCTCGGAACACACCCAGCGAACTGTCAGAGCCTGGTTGCCAGCACGGTTGCTCAAGATAGAACTCTCGCAGCCACGCCAACACTTTTTGACCTTCAGCACTGGCAAAGGTTTTTGCCATCTGTAGGTTCAGATCTACGCCTTCCTGTCCAGGTTCAAAGGCAGCAGGCTCTGCCTCTAGGTCATCCCACCCGCTCATGCCATAGCCTCGCCTGCTGGCGCTGGTAACGCACCTTGCTGTTGCTGTGCCATCATGGCAGCCTGCGCCATCTGCTGCATCATCGCTTTACGCTCCTCGCCAGTGGTACGTACCTGGATAGGCACACCGAGCTTGTCGGCAATGTAGTCAATGGCAGTGCCAGCCTTGATGGCCATCTGGCCTTCTGGACCCATGCCAGCAGTGATCTGCATAAACTGCAATATGTTGTTGATCTCGTCCATGTTCTGAGCCATGGCCAGCGGAGAGACAGGGCTAACCTTGACCTCTAAGCCATTGACCTGGATGGGCAACACAATCATGCCATCAGCGTCCATGACTTCTAGGATCTTGGTAACCAGCGGGATCATCGTCTCATTGATCAAACGGCCAAAGGCAGAGCCAAGGTTTTGAGCCAACTCCTTCATGCGCTCTACCACCTCAGTGGCAGATCTGGCCGACATATTGTCTGGAGGCAAGCTCTCATCGAGCAGTGTGCGCTTGATGGATTGCACCAGGTCATTGATCACCAGCTGGGAGACGTTGAAGTCACCAGCACGTGGCAGCGGTTTAAGCGCCTCACCCTGTGGTCCACCGTTCCTGGCCACTGGAATGATCGCCCCAGGCGTGATCTTCACGTTGGCTGGGTTTAGCACACCATCGTCAGCTGCCGTGTAGACGCCAGTGATCGCCAGGCTGGCATTCTTGAGCAATAACTCTTTGACCTTGTTGAGTGTCTTAATGTCTGGCAGGGCAGTCAGGACTGGACCACGGCCATAGATCTCGCCTGCCACCTTCATGTAGCGTGAGACAACCCATGGGCTAGATTTGAGCTTGCGGTAAACCAGCTGAGACTTAGACTTCTCATGGATCACATAGTAGCCATAGTCACCACGGTCTAGGTTTAGCACGGTGGCTTCAATCAGATCTATCTCTTCTGTTGGCTTATCAGCAATTAGACGCTGCAGATCGGGTGGGATCTCGGCATCTTTCCATTGCATTTGGATGGACTCGCCTTTGATACGCATCTTGCGGTAGACGTTATCCACCTGGCCATTGGCGCCCTCTTCAAAGCTGACCAGGTACTGCGGGACAGGGATAAAGTTGATGGGGTTAACAGCGTCACCCTTTTGGATCAGCATGACAGCTGTGCCAACAGAGAGATCTAGCAAGAACTCACCCATAGCAATGTCAAAATTAGACTGCTTTAGGACGCTGAACATCTTATCGCTGTACATATCTAGCATCATCTGCACTTGGCTCTTGCGATCCATGGGTATGTCAGTGCCAGGCTCAAGCCTGCACCATTTACGCTGGGGCGGGAAGATGCCAGACTGCAGGCGGTTAGCAAAGCGCTGGGTAGAGTTAATGGCGGTAGAGTCAAAGACTCTGGTCATCTTGCGTTTACCGCCAACTTTCCCCTCATACTCACCACCGTAGAGATTGCGCTGTGGCAGGGCGAACTCCATGGCGTCTTCATAGAGACTGCGAAAGTCATCCTTTTTGTTCTGCGCTATTTTGTGTCGCTGCAGAATTTGCTCAACGCTCATTTTTGCCATATTTTTTCCAATCAGTCAATCAATTCAGATGATCTTTGTTTTGCAAATTTAACTGCAGACTCTAATGAATCATGAAATTCAAGTTTGTTTTTTGTTAATGGATCAATGTAGTTATTTTCTTTATAAAACTTCATTAAAAAATCTTCATCATTTATTATTTTTCCTCGCTCAAAAACAGTTGGAACATTTACCCATTTTGTTCCTGGCGTTGGTTCTCCAGTATTTGGATCAACACTCACAGGAATAGTTGCAGTTCTTTCTGAAAATCTATCGCCCTTTTTCATTCCAAAATACTCAGGCTCAGTAACCTCAAACATAGGTCTTCCTGCTTTTGTTTTAATTCCTGTGTCTTTTGGCATATCAATCCTCTATATCTTCAAATGGGTTTTTGCCTTTTGCATCTGTGATTGGGCCACCTGGCTCCCAAGTATCACAAGTGCGTGAGCTAGTGCATGGAATATCCCACTCATCACAGTAACCACCAGATTCATTGGTATCTACCCAAGCTGGATCTACCATCGGTGGCGTGATCTGCTCGTACTTTTTCATGCAGTCATCAATGAATTTTGTTTTCCAATAGTGGCCACAGTTACCGCAGACCATCTCACGTGCTGCAGACTCGCTTACATTCCACTTGGCCGACTTCATAATCCAAAAGATTACTTCTGGCATCTTTGGGTTAGGTGGTCCAAGATCTGCCTCAACAATGCATATGTGGTGATTCTTAATGCTAAGTTGCTGATCTTTTAAAACAGCAGGGCATTCACCTTTTGTAAAGTCTTCCATTACTCGTACCACTCCAACTCTAATAGTGCCGTGTGAGAAGTTCCATTGACGTTAGTCAATCGGAACAGATAGTTTGTTAATGGCGCCAAGACATATTCCAATGATCCAGAACCACCACCAGATGACTTCTTGCCAGTGCCACCAGTGACAAATTGACGGTTTATCAATGTCCCAAGTGATGTCACTGTTGGATTTAGCACCATTGCAACATCGCTGGTTGACGCAATGTTTCTATTTCTACGCACTGGCGTGAATGATGTGCCGCCAGTGGTAACCGTATCCTCATAGACAAAGAAATCAGCGTCACCGCTTGATTCCATTGCAATGGTTACGTGTGGTGTAACACCAGGCGCAGCTGCCAGCACAATGTCTGCGCTGGCGCCAGCTGCCAGTTTGGCAGAGTCTGGATAGATGTTCCATGCGATATACGCACGGCCTTCATGCAAACGCACATGATTTACATCAGCAGTAATCAGCGGATAGTCACTTCCAGCAATGGCTTGTGTGCCATCTTTGGTTTTCTGAGTCAGCGCAACGAATTGCGATTTTTGATTTTCAGACTCTCTAGTGACTAAGATAATTGCCATTTACTTTTTCTTCTTGATTGCCTCGGCCTCGCTCATGCCAATAGCAATAGCTTGCTGGCGTGACTTGACCTTTTGACCAGAAGATGATTTGAGCTTGCCACTGGCGTACTCTTTCATCACCTTATGCACTTTTTCTTGCATTTTGGATTTCATGTCTGCCATGATTACATTCCACCCAACTTAGATGTAACGCCTAACTCGCTGTCTGTACGCTCTTGTGAGAGCAGCTGGCGTAAGCCACCACCACGTCTAGCAGCCATGCCAGCTTGGGTTTTCTTAGCCAGGTTGGTTTCCTGTGTAGCAAGCTGTTGGTCTTGCTTTGCAATCTGTTCTTTCTGTACTCGGATCTGCTCTTCTGCTGCTGCAGTAGATCCGCCACCGCCACCACCAAATAGTCCACCCATGTTTAGCTCCTTGACATCATAAAAAAATCTGCCTCGTCTGGTCCATACTTTTTCATCAAGCCTTCTATCTCGAATCCAATCGCATTTCCCCAACGCACAGCTCGTAAGTCTTGACATCTTACGATTATTTGTAATCTATGTAAATTCTGTGATAGCACTCTGAAATCACGATATTGAATGGCTGCTCTGGTCAGAGTCTTTGGGTATCTACGCCCACGTTCCTCTATAAAGCACCACATTTCCTCGACACCCTTCCATATATGCACAGCACCAAAGCAGGCAACTGGCTTACCATGCAATATCGCTGTGATAGCGTGGCCACTTCTAGCCTGGTGTTCAAGCATAGTCATCACATCAACAGCTCTGCTGATGGTTTGGAAGTTTTGAGCCTTGACATTCATCACTGCTACGTGGCCAGCTTGAAATGGAACCCAGGTCAGGCCTGGCATGGTGGGCAGATCAGGCAAAGACATCAAAATCATCCGATGCTATGGTTTGGGCAATGAAGACTTTGCCGTTTGTACGGTTAGTTCCCCTGGTCAACTGACGATATTCACCGCCACCAGTGAGTAAATACCCAAATGCGTCACCCACGTGCGAGTGTTCGTTCTTATTGGGGGTATCTTTGAACCTTTCATGGCCAGCACCGACAGCAATACGCTTGAAGTGGTAGCCACCGCTCAAAGATTTCCGCAATAACTTGCATTGCTTGTGGATCAGTAGGCCAGGCTTGCCCATCACCATGCGGTTCATTGGCGCAGCTGCAGCCTCACGCCTAGCTTTGAAGTCGTTTGTCGCTGTTGGCTCTGCTTTTAGCCCCAGTGAGCGCAAATATTCAAACGCTGTAGTCTCATAGATGGCATCTCTCTGCATACCAGCGGGGTCACCCCATATACGTACCTCATATTTAGGAAACCTGGTCTGCAACTCGGTCAGCAACTGCTGGCCAAAGCGCTCTAGTCCCATGTCAAAGGTGACGATCTCATGCAATACACGCCACTGACCACTTGGATGGCGCTGGCCAAAGACTGCAGCAGGCGTCAAACCAAAGTCAAGACCGACTTGGATAGGCAAATTAGGGTCAGCCTCCAGCTCGGCAGCCATGATGTTGTCATCGTACTCAGGCCAAACGCTTTGACCGTCCTTCACAAAGGTGTAGACGCCTTGGGCATAGCAGCGGATCCAGTCCAAGTTCTTGCCAGCCAGCTGCTGCATATAGTAGCCAGCGGGTAGGTTGTTAATATTCTCTGCTTTTGGGTTGATACGCCACCATTTTCCACTTGCAAATATATGGTCATTGGCCTCTGGGTTTTCTGGCAGATCATCCTTGGCCACCTCGATCACGCCACCAGGCTGTTTAAAGAACTTCCACGCATACTTGCCAGTGATAGGTTCCTTCTCAGCGACTCGATGCCACCAGTGGTCATCGTCCATGGGGTTGGTATCCATGATGATGCCGTGCCAGGTAGCACCGCCATCACGCTTGGTAGGGTATCGGCCAACACGGTGGGTGAGGCCATCAATCACGGCCTTGGGCAACTCACGTGCCTCATTCACCCACGCACCAGTCAACTCAAGCGAGAGCAACTTACGCACGTCTTTTGGTTGATCAAGGGCTAGAAAAATAATCTCGCAATCAATACCAGCAGCATCCCCCCTGGCAGGCAAGCGGATATGGTGGGTAATCGGTGGCGTCCACAGCAAGTTACCAAAGGTAGCCTCTGGGAAGAGATCTAGCCACGTCTTGATGGTGGTGGTCTTGAGCATGGGGTAGCTGTTACGCACCACCGCCCAACGGCTGTACTTAATACCGTCCACAGGGGAGGGCTTTTGCTGGACAGCTTTGATCATTATCTTGGCTGCACAGGCGTAAGACTTACCAGAGCCAACAGGACCCATTAAGCCTTGTACAAAGGCGTTGCTTTGTATCATGTTGTAGACGATTGGGCTTTTACTAAAGTCCAGATTCAAGCCAGCCATTGGCATCTCACGTGGCGAATGCTCTTTAGTTTTCATGTTTCACCATGGCTTGTTTTGCATCCATGCATTCTTTGCAGATAAATTTCATTGGACCACCTGTAAACGTCTTAATGTGTCCACCAACTGGTGATTTGTCTTTTTGACATTTCCAACACATTTTGCGTCTTGTATTCATTGAACTTTTATTTGCAATCAATGGATTAACTGATCTTAGATTTTCGGCAAGAATGTTTATTCCGCCATGGCCTCTTATATTTTTCATACTTCCTCACCTCTTGGTTTGTCTTCCACATCCACAACATCTGGCGCCCTGACATTGATACCAATCACGCTAGGCTTGTCCTCATTGTCTGGGTTGTCCAGCAAACCACTAGCTTTAGCCAAGATCCGCAGCACCGCCACCTTGTCATAGAGATCAATCTCCAGCGTAGACGCACCGTCCTTGTCCACACGCACCTTGATGTTCTTAATGGCCATCAGCGCAGTCTCTGGTATCAAGTGGCTAGGCTTGACCTTCACATGGCCATTCTCATCCCACGACATGATGTCAGTGATCTTGGTGTTAGCCATGGCCAGCAAAGCATACGCAGTGGCCTCCTTGTTCTTGACCAGCGTAGTTGAGCGCTCTAACCGTCTGACAATGGAGCGAGTGCCACCCCAGCCAGCTACTGGGGGAATCTGAGTCGGGTACTTAGTTCTGGCCATTGCGCTCTTTGATCATGGCGTCTGCGACTATCCAGGCCGACTCTTCAATCCAAGACTTACCACGCTCCAGTATTTGCTTTTCAAGTTTTGGATTAGCCAACATACCCTGCAGAGCCTTGGCAGCAAAGTAATCACGCAGGGTCATGCCTGTAAAGTGCATTCCTAAAGTTTGTGTTCCATGGTTGTGCAATGGAAATGCTGGTATTTGTTTGTCAGTCATGGCTTACCTCAAAAAGGAATATCGTCATCCATAGCAGCCACAGATCTAGCCACCAAGGTAGGGTTAGGCGTAGGGGCAACTGGCGCAGCAAACGGTTTGGCAGAGTCTAAGACCATGGCCTGCGGTTGAGTTTGCTGTTGCACAAGATCACCAACCGAGATACTCAACCAAGGTTCGCCAGCCTTAGTCTTCTTTACCCAGATAGACATAAAGCGCAGCTCACCGTTTGGCAGCATCACCTTGCCTGTGTAACCAGGCTGGCTATCCTGAGTCTTCTTCTTATTGCGAAACACGCCACCCTGGCCAGGTCTTAATTCATAGTTAGTAGTCATTTACTTAGTCCTTTGGTTGAAAAAATAGAGAAAATACGAATGTAGTAAAAGGTATACAGAAAGAAATTGGGGAAAAATTCATTCAAGCCCCCCTACGGTGAGGTGGGTGGGTGGGGGGAGGATACATCGAAAGTGCTACAACGCAGGATTGCACTGCCCAAGCACTCCCCTGCCATGCCTCTCTATAGGTAGGCGCCCTCCCTATACAGATCCCATACGTTCGTTTGAGTTCAGTACACCATGTTGCCACAGGCTCTACAAGGCTTTGATGTGCCATGTGGCTACCCTGATATTGACTGGATGGTTTCATGGCCTTCTAGGTGGCTTAGATTGCGTTTAAACAGCATCCATCTTGGCTTGGGTTGCCATCATGTGCATGATCCCATCCACCAGCGCCTGTTCGGTAGGCTCGATGCCCTCGGCTTTGTAGGCAGGCAACAGCAGTTCGATCTTGGATTCGATCTCAGCTTTTGAATACTTCTTTAATTGTTCATTGTTCATAACATTAATATTAATAGATATAGTGTTAAATACGGTGTCTTTTGATAACCCTATGTTATCGACACTGATAACCCTATGTAATCGCTCATTTAAGTTATCCACAATGTTATCCACTGACTTATCCACAGATGTAGGTGTGTTATCCACAGGCGTTATTGCCTTAGTCTTTCTCTTCATGTCGTACTCCTTTGGTGTTACTTTGTTACGGTTGGTGATGGATTCCTTTAGCATCTCTGCTATGCGTCTGAGGCCTTCTTTGTCTACCTCTTTTTGTAACCTTTCTTCTTCAGCTGCTATGAGTCCTGGTGGTCTTGCATCCTCTTTGTTGCTGACCATTGCGATGGCCTCCTCGGCTGTAATCTCTGGATCAAAGATCACTCTGACTGTCTCATTCCTGGCATTTGCATAGCCTTTCCTTAGTACCTCGATGTAGCCTAACTTCTTTAGCTTGGATATCTGCCTGCTGATTGCTGGCTGGCTTATGCCTAAGTCACCAGCTAGTCTTCTCTGGCTAACCCAAGTGATGCCAGCACGGTTACAGAATGCACACAGGCCTGCTAAGACTGCTACACCAGCTGCACCAAGCTCTTTGTCAAACACTGCCTTGAATGGCAGCACAACGATCTTCCTTTGGTCTGGCAGTGGCTCCTGCAGCTTTAGCCTGGGCTTCTTTGGCAACTCAAATGGCAGCACGTTATCTGGCATTGCGCTCACTTGAGGATTCTCCATGCTGTTGCTGCACACAATGGGACTTGTCCATTACCAATGGCTTTAAGTCTGTCCACCCTAGAGGCCATCCCATTAACCACTCTACCCACGTTGGGTTCAGCCTCCCACCACTGTTTGGCTGTTCCATACTCATTACAACTTCGCCCAAGTTGCTTTTCCAATAATGGTTGTTTGGGTCTAGATGGCGTGTCGTTGCATGGCGTGAGTCCTGACAAACTGGTGTCGGCCAGGCTTGTACTTTGCCCTGTGACTTCCTCACATCCCTGCCGGCTATCGCTGAGGCTTCCTGTAGTGTGAATTCCCCGCTTTCCCATGCTTTCCGCATGATCCTGACAGTTCCCTCGCATGGCATTTGACTTGCTGTTGGAGTTGGAAGTAGCGACAATCCAGATCCTGTCCCTCTGATGTTTCGCTCCAACGTCAGCTGCTCCCAGCACTCCCCATTTCGCATCAAACCCCATGCTGGCCAAGTCTCCGAGAACTCTTCCAAGTCCCCTAGAAGTGAGCATTGGTGAGTTTTCCACGAAGACGTATCTTGGTTGTACTTCGTGAATGATCCGTGCCATTTGTCCCCACATACCTGATCGTTCTCCGTCAATTCCTGCGCCTTTGCCGGCTGCACTAATGTCTTGACATGGAAATCCACCACTGATGACATCGACAACGCCTCGCCATGGATGTCCATCAAAGGTTTGTACGTCATCCCAAATCGGGAAAGGCGGGAGAAGTCCGTCATTTTGTCGGGCGCACAATACGCTTGCTGGGTAGGGTTCCCACTCAACTGCACACACGGTTCGCCATCCAAGCAAGTGGCCTCCAAGTATTCCTCCACCAGCGCCTGCGAAAAGAGCCAACTCATTCATATACCTCTTTCAGTTTTCTTTATTTCGTGCATATACGCCCTGACCCTTTGCTCTACGCTTGCGCCATAGACTTTGTCTAAGCTGGCCAAGTGCTTGTCCACCAATGCCTTGTCTCTGAGTACTTCCCAGGTTGTCAGCAGTTCCCTGGCACTGGCCATCAGTAGCGTTTCTAAGCTCGGTGACGGTGCGTTGCTGGCCTTCCTGTAGGTGTACTTGTGTTTCATGCATAACTAGCCTTCTTAGACTTCCTGGGCGCCCTTGTCCTACTTTTGCTGGCTCTCACAATGTTTTCTATTCTGGTCAACTTCAGCTGCTCCATGTGGGTAGCATCAAAGATCTGGGTAATCTGTTCGGTAGTCTTAAACGTGTGCAGATTGCCACACTCATACCGCCTGACAGTGATATTGTTTTCCCGCTTGCGAGTCTCTTTTATGAGCGTCCAAGCATTGCATATTGGACACTTCATTGGCCAGCGCCCTTGTTGATCTTTTTGGCCAGATCCAACGTGATCTTGCGTGTCTCATCTAGCAGCTGTCTGTAATCCTCAACCTTGTGCATCTCGGTGTACAGCGCCAGCTTTAGCTCCTCAATGGTGGCCAGCCACTGCCTGACCTCATGGTTGACAGTCTCGCTGCCGACTACTACGCCATCCTCATCCCTGTACAAGGCAATGTAATCCTTGGTCTTATTCATCCTGGTAACTCCAAAATACTAGTAGTGCTATGCCAATAATGGCCACAACTAGGCCAGCTAAGAATGCAAGTATGGATATCAAAACAATATTGCTCATTGCTTGCCCTCCAGCTGGCGCACACGGTCTGCAAGCTCACGCACCAGGTCAGTCAACAGCGCCACTTCTAGCATCAGCTTTGTCTCTTTGCTTGGGTTGCTGATGATCTCTTTGCGGACTGAGCTTTGCTCCATGGCACTGAATGCCTCGTCTTCCTCTGGCGTGTGATCAATCATGTGTCTTGCTCCATCGCCCAGTGCAATATGGCCAGGGCATCGGCCTCGTTGTCATCAGTTACTGGATGGCCTTTGGCCTGCATGGCAGCCACCATGGCGTCTTTATTGGCATTGCCTTTGCCAGTAGCGTGTAGTTTGATTGTCCCGACTGGCACACCGCTGTAGGGGATCTGGTGGTGTTCGCACCAGGCAGTCAGCGTGGCCATCAAACCACCATAAACATGAGCTGCATCCACGCCCTGGTGGCGCCTTACCTCTTCAAAGTAGACCGCCTGGATCTCTCCAACGCTGGCACTAATCTCTCCTAGCCACTGCTTGAACCGCAGGAATCTCATGCCACCACCCTCGAAACGCTTGGGCTTGAGGTCTACCCAACCATGCACAACCTTGCCCTGCGTGAGTGCTGCCCAGCCAGTGCGAGTGCCGAGATCAATTGTCAACATGGTGGTAATCAAAATACACCCTTCCTACGCATCTTCTCTACCCATGCCTCAACTGCCTCACACGGTGGGTCATAGGCGTCAATGTCATCTGTCCATTCGAGCGCCTCGGTGATCACCTCTTCTGGGATATCTTCACCATCTTTGGCCATGTCTAACAGCTTGGTTGCCTCTTTAGGTGTCATGCTTGCGCTCCTATTAAGTTATTCAAACGCACACTCAGATCCGCATACTGCCTGGTCAACGTCTCTTGCAAGACCATATCAATCATCTGCGATCTGCTACGTGCTTGCGCCTTGCAGGCACGGTCTAGCATGATCAATGTCTCTGGCCGTATGCGTACAAAGATTGGCTGCTTGGGTGTTTTATTCATGGTCTGATGTAGGATGATTGCACAATGCAAGCGATGATATCAGTAGGACAATTAAATTAATTTGTCCGTTAGGGTATACACCTAGAAAATAGTTGATTTATTTGGGTTTAGAATACATCCAAGCGATATCACAGTGATATCGTGAACCACCGAGAAACAGGAGTTCGAACATGACAAACAGCCTTAGATATGATGCCTTCCAAGTGATGGCCAAAAAGATTAAGAGCAATAGCAACCGCTACATTGTTCAAGACATCATCGGCAGCGCCTATGACAATGCAAATGCCACTGTGTACATCGAAAAGGGTGTGACAGAGTCCCAGTGGGATTCAATCTTCACAGGCAGCATTGGCGAATTACTCAGCACTGGCGAATACAACCACCAGGTTGTTGCATTTTTTACAACACGTGGCATTACATATTAAGGTGATGACCATGACTAAATACGTAGCTTACTACCGTGTATCTACCGCCAAGCAGGGTCACTCTGGCCTTGGCCTTGAGTCGCAACGCCAGCTGGTCAGCTCTTATGAGGCAGACATCATTGGCGAGTTCACCGAGATCGAGTCAGGCAAGATCGACAACCGCCCACAGCTGGAGCTTGCACTTGATCTGTGCAGACGCAAAGGCGCTGCCATCCTGATCGCCAAGATCGATCGCCTCTCACGTGATGCAGCTTTTCTGTTGACCTTACGCAAGGCTGGCGTGGACATCATCGCTGCTGATATGCCAAACGCTGGCACTTTGGAGTTCGGTGTTCGTGCAGTGGTTGCACAGCATGAGCGTGAAGAGATCAGCAAGCGCACTAAGCAGGCCTTGCAAGCAGCCAAAGCCCGCGGGGTAGTACTGGGTTGCCCAACACCAGAGATTGGCTCTGCAGCAGGCAATGCTGCCATCCAGGCACGTGCTAACAGTTACGCTGACCGCATTGCACCAACCCTGCGTGATGTGATTGCTATCTCAGGCGCCAGCACCTTGCGTAACCTGGCTGCAGAGTTGTCTACTCGTGGCGTTCAAACCCCACGTGGCAACACCGAGTGGGCAGCCAGCCAGGTCAACGCCCTTATCAAACGTCTCAACATCAACCTCAAGGAGTTTAGCCATGCGTAATATCACACCCTACAACACTGGCAAGGTGGCCATAGGCTCACGGTATGAGCCTGTGGTACGCCACACTTTCTCTCCCGATGAAGAGTGCATACAAAAGGCACTGATCAAACCACCAGTCAAATTGCTTGTGATGCCCTATGACAAAGCCATCTACGTGCTTGGTGTCGTGGCCTTGGTAGTCATCTATCTAACCAATTAAGGATACGCATGACAGTAGGTCAAACTATCCGAGACGCCCAGCTCAATCTATTTGAGCAGCGTGATGCAACTTTCCTGGCACGTGCGAGAGCGCTGGCCGTACAGATCTGCCAAGCACAAGGCAGCGTCAGCATCAATGACATTAGACAAAATCTTGCTCTGCCTGCAGAGATGCACCCATCAGTACTGGGTGCTGTCTTTAAAGGCAAGCAGTTTAAGGCCGTAGGTTTTACCGAGGCCAATCACCCGCAGGCTCACGCTCGCATCATCCGTATTTATCAACTCAAGGAGTCCTTCAATGGTCAACAAAGTCACGCCTGACACCATGCTGTCAGCATCCCGCCTGCCATCAGTCATGGGTATCAGCAAATATCAAACGCCCAATGATGAGCTGGAGATGTCAATCAATGCCATCAATGGCAAAGAGCGCCCAGACATCGGAAATGAATCCATGGACTGGGGCAACCAGCTGGAGCCTTTGATCTTGCGTGAGGCAGCCAAGCGCTTGCTGCTCACAGACGTGGTTATTGATCACGACAAACCGTTCTTTCACATCAGTCTGCCACTGTGCTGCAGTCTCGATGGCAGCGCCCAAGGCCGTGGCCAGGTCATCGTCAGCGATCCAGACAATGGCATCTATGTTGTCGGCCAGGACTCGATCACCCTCGATGGAGTTGGTGTGTTAGAGGCCAAGCTCACCGCCATGGAGCCAGAAGATATGCCACCCCTGTGGCGTGGTCCCATCCAGCTGCAGGCTCAGATGGACATCATGCAGGCCAAGTGGGGTGTGCTGGCCACACTCTACAAAGGCACTCAGCTGCGTCTGTTTATCTTTGCTCCGCACCAGGCCACACTGGATACTATTGTCAGAGTATCTATAAACTTTCAAGCCCGACTGGATCACTATAAAGCAACTGGCTCAATAGACTACTACCCACCGCAGGCAGGCGAGAAGTGGCCAGACGCACGTGGCGCCTATCCAGTGGTAGAGGATACCGTCTTGCTAGATGCCGAGGCCACCGAGCTAGCGCAACGCATCATGGATAACAAACTGCAGCTAAAAATTCTAGAGCAATCAATTGCTGCAGATGAAGATGGCATCAAAGAGTTGATGGGTAAGTCAACCAAGGGTATTGCTGGTGGCTACACCATCAGCTGGCCAACCCGCAGCTACAAAGCGCAGCCAGAAAAGACCGTGCCAGCCAAAGAGGCTTACTCAATTCGCCAGTCAACGCTGACTATCAAAGCATCTAAATGATTGACCGATCCGACATGGATGAATTAACTGCAGCGCACAATCGTGCCATCGAGGCTGTGCTGCAGGCCACAAACGCTAATGTTGACCAGGCAGATGAGCTTGTCACCAGCATCAGCATCTTAGTTTTTGAAACACTGAAAAAATATTTAGGAGAAACAAATGCAAGTAACAGTTAGTCGGCAAGGCTTTGCGCCAGCCACGGTCACCGAGGCCATACAGTTCAGCGAGATGCTGGCCAATAGCAACATGGTTCCCAAGCAGTACATGGGCAAACCACAAGACATTATGGTCTGCATTCAGTGGGGCATGGAGATGGGTCTAGCCCCCATGCAGGCACTGCAGAACATTGCTGTGATCAATGGCAAGCCCAGCGTCTACGGTGATGCCATGATGGCGCTGGTGCAGGCCAGCCCAGTGTGTGATGGGGTTGAGGAAAGCATTGAAGATGAGACTACAGCAAACCCAGTGGCCGTGTGTGTAGCCAGGCGCAAGGGCAGGGCGCCAGTCACTGTGCGTTTCTCAGTTGAAGATGCTAAACGTGCTGGCCTATGGGGCAAGCAGGGACCATGGTCAGCGTACCCCAAGCGTATGCTGCAGATGAGAGCTAGGGGCTTTGCTTTGCGTGATGCATACCCTGACGTACTTAAAGGGTTGATCAGCACAGAAGAGGCACAAGACTATCCAGAAGAGACTAAGCGTCAACCTAAAGACATCACGCCACGTAATCCGCTTGATGCTCTGGCTGCACCAGAGCCAGTTAAAGCACCAGCACCAGCTGTAGAGTTCACTGCGCCAGACATTGAGACTGGTGAAGTAGAGATCGTTGATCACCCACCATTTGAAGAGTTGGCCATTGAGCCACCGCCTGCAGCTGGTGAGTTTGCTATTGTCTTGCCTGGCAAGGATCTACCGCACAGCACTCACGCCACACTAGAAGAGTGGCAAGATGCGTATGAGATCTTCTGCGAGAAGATAGCATCCAGTCAGAAGATCAAGCCACGTGAACGCATGACTAAGTTACGTGAGTTGCGTGAGGCCAACGGTGACACTATCAACAAGGTAGACATAGCCAACCGAGTGCGCCACATTGCTGGCCATCAACAGCGCATTGCTGCGCTTGGTGCTGCCACTTAGGCCAATACTGCCAAGGCCTGCTGAACGTGCTTAATGCGATCATCCAGGCCTATCTGTCCACCGTTGATGATCTTGGTTACTTTGACGTAATCAAGGCCATCAGCTGGTGAGTTGAGGTTGTGTGTTGACCAGAACCAACCACCAGATAAAGCAGCGTACTTTGGGCTGCTAACAAGATCAGGATTAGCAACAAAATCCACACCCAGCGCTTTACCGCAGTGAAAATATGAGCTATGTCCAGTGAGCTGAATGATTCCGCGACCGCGGAAACGAAAACCGTCACCAGAATTTTCGTCACGATTACCCATGCGTGAGCTATATACAGAATTTGCGATCTTTTTAGGATTTCCCGAATACTCATTGGCTTTCTCCAAAGTAGGAAACCTTCTAGGCCACAGCTTCATTAACGTAGCAGCCTTGTAGTTAAGGTTCTCTTCCAACAGTCTGAAGTTACCGCACTCATGCGAACACTGGCCAATGAACATGGCCTGCTGGTTGTGTGTCACTATTCCAAAGCGCTCAAAGGTTTCATTCAGTGGATCAACCCACTCAGCACCAATGTGTAACTTGGCTAGTTTCTCAGCGTTTAGCATTGACTGCCTCCATTACTTTGTTGTAGTTGTCGATGCAGGCATTGAGCTGGGCTGTGTTCCTGTCTCCTTGGGCGACAATTTCTGCAATAGCAAGGAGAGTTTCTCGGTCAGATTCACTTCCCGCTTGGCTGCCACTTCCGCTGGCAGGGGTGGTACTTGCACTGGCTTGTACACAACCTGGGGTTTGGAGGCGCAGGCTACTAGAGCGAATGAGCTTATTAAGAGAAGACTGTTTTTCAGTAATGGCATTGTTGGCCTCCTGTAACTTGGTTGAGTTGTCGTTGAGTTGCTTGGTTAGTTCCTGCTCTTTAGTGCGAGCCTCTTCATTCTTGGCAGCGATCTCTGTTTGCATCTCCTGGTCACGCTCTGCCCAGCCCTTGTGATGGCCGTAGAAGAAGACGCTGACGGCCATGACAATGGCGCCAATGATCATCCAGGGGTTTGGCAATATCATGTCTCAGCCCTCGCAGCAGAGCGCTCTTGTGCGATCTCTTCCTTGGCAGGATCAACGTAGTCAGGTGGTGTAGTCGGTGGAGGTGGCGCTCTCCATTCCTCATCGAGCGGTGGATTAACCCATATTGGCAAAGCACCAGATGGAGTAGGAGGTGCAGGAGTTGGTTGTATGCCAAGACTAGGAGCAATCTTTTCGGCTAAGGCTTGTGAACCTCTATTGACCGCAAACATAGCAACAATTGTTGTCACACTACTTGCCAAAATAAGCACAATATCGTTGAGCATCTTAGTAAATGCAGCATCGATAGGAGCCATAGTTTTGATTGGCTGGGTAACAAAAATTACCGAATAAAGCATAGAGCCAACAATGCCACCTAAAACAAGCATCAATACAAAAACCACAAATGCCCAAACACAAACTTGAATAACTCTTACTAAATCATCAACAGTTCTAATCTCTAGATATTTCATTTGGCTGTCTCCGATGATACTGGTAGTGGTTGTTGTACTTGCTTTTCAAGAATTGGGGCTACTAAATAATCGGGACAGTCTTGACTAAACAAACAATCAGGACGTTGGCATCGTTTTTCAGGAAAATGTTTAGGTTCTTGACAGTAATATCTTGTTCTATCATCACACGCATACAAAAACAGAAAAACTATACATATCAAGTATTTCATTTTTGTTCTTTCAGTTCCTGTTTTAACTTACGCAATTCTTTGATCTCTTTCTTGATCTGAGCTTTCATGTAGAGAGTCTCCACATATGCCATTGATGTGACGCCAACAACAAGACATATTGCAACCCCAATCAATATCCACCAGACAAGTTTCGTAGTTGCCACATTACCCACCCAAAAAATAATGATATGAACATCACAGCAACGCCTCCACTAATCATCTCAATCTGCCTTATCTCTTCAAGTTCTTTTCTTTGCCTTGCTAGTCTAGCTCTACGAATCATCTCTGCTCTAGCCCACTTCTGCTCTTGCTCAATCTTGCCGTACATCAAAAGAAATCTACTATACATATCCTTACATTCTGGTGGGCTGTAGACCATGGCCTCTCTGGTAGCCTCCATGAGTTTCTCAAGTTCAAGCTGAATGATTACTCTTTGGATCGCTTTCTTGCTTGTGTTTTGAGTTGGGTCATAGTTGGCTTTGGAGTCTTCTTCAAGCTCTTCATAGTAGGTATTGATTTGCTGTTGGGTGTCAAAGAGGATTCCAAGGTTTTCTCCGATGTCTCGGATAAGTTCACTCTCGAGCTGTTGGTAGGATTTTTCTTTGGCTGCACTTGGCTTTGACTTGGCTGCTGCTTTTGCAACAGGCTTTGCAGTCTCAGCTTTAGGCTTTGATATAAAGAGGCCAATGAACCAATCAAAGATATTCTTAATGGCCTTGACATCTGCCACCACTCCATCAACTGTTTTCTTAGTTGACTCCAGAGCAATCCTGCCCTGGTGCAAAAAATCGACCCCTTGTTTGATAGCACTAACAGCACCCTGCGCCAAAAGTAGGAGACTGAATGGATCCACATTTAGATGCCAAACATTTTCTTAATAAACTCAGCAGCCACACCAGGTCCAAGCAGGACACATAGCATTACGCCATAGAGCAAGTACTCTATCTTAGCCATACGCTTGTCACCAGTAGACAGTGATTCATCAATGCGCTTGTAACGCTCATCACATATCGCAACGTGAACAGCAAGCTGAGTATCAGTGTTATCGCTCATCACTCGTCCGCAGGAGTCGGGACATTGCCCTCCTCAATCCATTTTAAATAAGCGATGTAGTCGGTGTTGGCTGGGTCAAAAGGTATATCTGTACAACTTGTTTCAGTTTTAATAATTACTGAAATAACTTCACCCATTGTGTTTTTGTGTAATTTATACATTTTTATAACTCCGCAGAAATTTGAACAACGCCAGTAGTATTTCCATAAAGACCACCTGGATTACCTCTAGTTATACCTGTGAAATTAGCAAATGTGCCAATTACAAAATTTGTACCGCCAGAATTTCTAGCACCATCGGCAGAAGATTGTGTTCTTCCACTGACATAATATTCATCAAATGCTAAAACACCAGTAACAGTTATAGATGGTTGCGCTCGCATTGGACAAACTAAAAGATTTGCTGAAAACACATGGGTTGTATCTGCTCCAAAACAAGGTATTCTGTTACCACCATCTCCTGCTATTTGAAAATACCTCTGACACAAAGCCAACTCAGTGCCGTATGGTCGGTAATCAAAACTCGTTGCTGTTGAGCCTTTTTCTAGTTGTACGCCTGTTATGTAGAAGGTTGAATTTATAGTTGACATAAAACTAGCGGTATTGCCAGTTGCGTTTACATATACGGCAGAAGCCCATGAACCCGCTGTTCCACTATAAGTTGAACCACAACCTAACCCTAAATTTACTTCTACACCAATTCCGTTTGTTGAACCAACCCAAGTTCCGCTTGTATCTCCAGCAATAGTGATTGATTTTTGTTCCCAAGTATTTGCGGAGGAAATTGAATAAGTAAATGGATATGAACGGGATTGACCAGAATTACATAATGAACCACCAAAAGTACCTGTGATGGAAGAATTTACCCAAAAAGACAATGTAATTGTTTTAGCGTTGGCAGTCCCCCATTGCATATCTGCAAAATTAAATCCTTCAATTCTTTGTTTAAATCCAAAATAATCTCCAGCACCAATAGTGACCGCTGAAGTATTTTTTAAACCTAAGTAATTTGTAAACCCTACTGGTGGCGTAACATTGTTTAAATTTTGCTGTCCAGTAAATTTACCTGATTGACTATTTATCCAGAAATATCTATCCAGCATATAAACAGCATCAGTAGGTGTAAACGATGCCCCCGCATTACGCTGGTCTATCACCATCGCACCATTGATGATGCGGTTACGCCATGTTTGTTGCGAATCAGATGCCAGCATTCCTGGCTGAATAGTTGTCAGTGCCATTTAGTTAATCTCCGCTAGTTGTATGTCTGTAGGTCTAGCCAATGTTGGGTGTTCCCACTTGGCTATGTAATCGCCTTTGCCGTCAGAGTCGTTTTGTAATTGGATAGTGCCAAAAAGTCCAAAATCTGCATCAGATAATTCTGGATAAATTGTTTTTATTTTGTCGTATAGCATCATGCGCTCCTTGCCAAGAAACCAGTAAACCAAGTTCCTACTGGATTTGTGTCTGTATTTACTGTACTACCTGACCTTTGCTCTGCGTAAACTTCAACATAATCAGTAACCCCACCTAAATATACAAGTTTAGTTACTATAGGAGTGCTATTTAATACTCCCGTAATACCACTACCATAAGCCCAAGCAACATCAGAACCATTTACTCTAAGTACTGCATAAGAAGCACCAGCAACTTGAATTGCTACACTTGCTGTGATTTGATAATAACCAGCAACAGTAGGAGTAAAACGACTTGAAGCAAAGTTACTATTTGTGTCAAAAGATTCATTGGCATACAATATTTTTGTAAGTGTTGCATTAGGAATACTAGTTGCAGAACTTTGATAAGCACTAAATGTGGGGCCATTACCCGCCACATTAGTACCTAATCCAGCCTGCGGTAATCCAGTAGCATTGGTTAGTACCAAAGCCGATGGCGTACCCAATGCTGGTGTTACCAATGTAGGGCTAGTAGCCAATACAACAGCACCAGAGCCAGTAGTGCTTGCCAGCTTTGCAGTAGTCACTGTGCCATCGCTTGGTGTACCAATTGCCAATGGCGCAGTCCACACTACTTCAATGTTGCTAGTGCCAGTTGGTGGCGCAGTGCTAAATGTCAGCGTAGTACCAGAGACAGAATATGTGTCTTTCTCCTGATATACACCACTAACATAAACTTGAGTATTGTTCTCACTGCCAGGGTCACCCGACAAGGTGAATGCCACAGTGGAATTGTTACCAGAGAATGCATCCACAGCCACGTTGCTCACACCTAGACCAGACGCAACAGCAAACCATTGACCAGTCTCCAGATCGGCCACAAAGGTAGCAGAGCTGTACTGGTTGCCAAGGTTGTAACTGGTTGCACCGTTGATAGTGTTAGTGCTAGAGCGCACCACAGACACAGCGTTACCGTCAGATGTCCACTTAACAATGGCCACCTTAAATCCATCACCCACAGTGCTGATTGTTGGCAGGGTAATAGTGATAGCACCGCTGGTGGTAGTCACTCGGATTAGGTCACCAGCATCCCCTGCCACCACCGTGTAGTTAGCAGACTTGTCTTGTACTGCAGAGTACATACCAGAGGCAGCACTAGCAGCAGCTGCAGTAGCACTGTTGGCAGCAGCTGTAGCCTGGTTAGGTGCATCAATGATCGCTGCTATGTTTGTCGCTGCAGTATTGACAGATGCTATGTTGGTGGCTACCGTAGTGACCGCAGCGTTGACACCAGCAACAGTATTGATATTTGTAGAGTTTGCGTTTACTGCGTTTATGTTTGTAGAGTTACCAGCAACAGCATTGATGTTGGTACTATTACCAGCCACGCTAGTTACATTGCTAGATATACCAGCTACCGTAGTGACGTTGCCACTGATACCAGCGACTGTAGTCACGTTGGTATTGTTGCTAGCCACAGTGTTAATGTTGCTTGCATTGCCAGCCACACTACTAACGCTAGAGCTAATGCCTGCGACAGTGGTCACAGCGCTAGACACGCCAGCCACAGTAGTTACATTGGTGTTGTTACCAGCAACCGTGTTAACACTAGCGATATTGGCAGCCACTGTATTGATGTTGGCAGACTGAGCAATCACCGTAGTCACAGCATCGAGCGCTGGACCAGCTACTGGGTCACCAGTGGTGGAGTCAAATGCCAGAACAGTACCCTTGCGAGTAGCCTTAACTGGCAGCACCATGTTGACATCAGTAGGATCAGTCACTGGTGCTTTCAAGCCACGGTCTGCTTTCTCATCCACTTGCTGGGCAAAGATGACCAGGCTGTCAAACTCATCATTAAGAGTATTGGCAAACAAGTCACCGCCAGTCACAAAGTCTGTAGCTCTCTGAATAGCACGGTCACCCACAATGGTGATGGTGTCTGTGCCAGTGGCTGCAACAACCAAAGTAACCGAGCCAGTTCCATTGCTGTTAATGGTCACCGTGTAGTTAGTGGTCAGCGTCAGCAGAGTAGTGTTCTTATAGACCTGGATGTCAGTGTTAGCCAGTACTTCAAATGTGAATGAGTACGGTCCGACACCAGCGCTGCCTGTGTAGACAACACGTCTGGTTACGTCTGAGATTGGATAAGCCATTTTTAGTTCCTTGCTTTACCGTTTAAATTTACCTTCATCACGCTGTGCCTCTTTGACATTCCTGATGGCATCAGCTAGGTCAGGATCTTCTAGCAACAGCTGTTCTTTGCCACGCTTATACGCAGCGCTGATCTCAGATGTGATTACGTCTTGTGCAGCACCTAAGTCAAAACCAGCCAGGCGCTGCATCTCTTTGCTTTTACCAATGCGTATGATTGCCTGCTCTAGCGCACCATCAGCTGTGGACAATTCAATCAATCGGTTGTACTGGTTAGCTGACAAAGCAATGCCATCTATCTTCTTGTCAGGGATATGTTGTGGGACACCATACTCAACTAGAGTTGCGTGAGCCAAAGACATCTTGCCATCAGACAATTTAAATGGGTTGTACATCTCATACAAATTACCCTGGCCAACCTTACGCACCTCACCAGTGATCGTGTCCAATGCCCTTGGAAGATCATCACTTGTCAGTGGGTTGCGTCCCTTGTAATAGTTAACAGCCTCCCAGAACCCACGCATAGCACCTTCTGTAATGCTGTTGCGAGTTCCCATTGTTGGAGGCATAGAGCTTGATGCAGCTGGATTCATTACTCGCTCAACTGCAGCCACCATAGACGAATGTGCGCCAATTGGTGATCCACCAATGATGAACATACCGACTTGCTTGCTGGCCTTTTGCATCAGGTCATAGAACAGACCAGGCGCATCTTTAGCACCGCTAGTAAATACCTTGCTCATGTCGCTAAAGCCTTGGAGCATTGGCTGCTCAGACATATATTCATAGATGCCAAGAGCGCCACCCATCATCAGCTTTTCCATTTGGCTGCCATTAGCACCCATTTGAGCGTACTCAGCAGCTGTGCCAGCAATGGCCATCAATGATGCAACTGGCTCAATGCCTGCATAGCTGACATAGACTTTATCTGGCCCAATAGATACGCTAGTGATCTTCTGGAATTCAGCGATCTGCTCTGGGCTAATGTCAGACTTGTTAAATACTTTGCTGAACTGTTGCCAGCCAGTGCCTTCTAAAGCCTTCTTGTCTTCAGTACGCATAGGTCCGTAGCCAGTAAGGCCACCGTCTAGTGCAGATGCACCAGATGCGTAGATCAATCCAGAGCCAAGCGTTACCCTGGCCAGCGCCATATCTTGACGAATACCGCCAGCATTGAAGTCTGCCCAGAATCGTGGGCTGGCAAAGTTCAAGCCTGGAGTTCTGGCCATAGTCTCCATGGCAATGTTTGTTGGCGTCTTCACAAATGGCACAAACATCTTGATCAATGGGTTTTGTGCCATTGACTGCAGGCCTTGCAGTGCAGGCTCAAGCTCACGTGTGAATGTGACAGTACGTGCCATACCCCTAGCAGCACTCTCAATATCAGCTGGCGGGTCAATCAGGATCTGGCTCATCAGATCTTGCGCTTGCTTGGCTGCATCATCAGCGCCTACACCCTTGCCAACCAAATTGGCATACATGGTGTTTGCCTCTCTGGTAGCCAAAGAGTTCAGCTCCATTCGGTAGCCGACAGCTTTAAAGAATTCATCCTCGGCCATCAATGCTCGGCCAGGTATCGTGACAAAGTTGCCCCAGTACTTCAGCGCATTTGACATGGCCTTGCCAGCCATAGAGTCACCCATGTCTATGTCAAAGGTGTCCTTGCCAATCCTTGATGCCTCAATCTTAGAAAATGCATCAGTAGGCGTATTGCTAACAAATGCCTTGCCAGCAATAACGCCACCCTCTCTCATGCCTTGCAAGAATCCTGTAGCTTGTGCATAGACCTCATTGGCCTGGATAGCACGCTCACCACCAAACAAAGCGTTTCTAGCCGTACCAATGACAGATGCTACAGCTCTCTCTGGAATCTGATATGCACCAAAGAATAGGTTGCCAGCAATGTTCTTGACGTGGGTAACTGGGCTAGATAGCAAGCCATTGATCCAGGTACTAAACCAGATATCTTTGACATTGCCACCAATAGTTTTCTCGGATAGGGCAGCACGGCCACCACGTGAGTCCAATGCTGTGTACTTTGTAGCCAGATCATGCACTGACTCGATGCCACCAGCCTCATTAAGAATTGACTCTAGCAAAGCACCACGTTGTGCGCCAGCCTCTCTAGCTGTTCTGAAGATACCCAGTGTGCGAGCGATATCAGCCTGGCGTCCTCTGGCTGCCTTCATCAAGACACCCTCAAAAGCCACAGCCTGCTGAAACTCGCTGGCCAGCTCTGGTGTCAGAGTGCCTGTAGCCTTGGCAGCCTTAACTTGCTCACCCAGGTCAAATGCGTGTTTGCCAGCATCCACAATTGTGAGCAGCATCTTGTACGCATCTTTTGGATTGGCTTTGGTTTCCTCTAATGGGTTGATGATCTTGGCAATAAAAGCCTCGTCATAACCCTCGTCCATCGCCTTGGCAGCAATGACTTTGTAGGAAACCTTATCTAGTCTGTCAGCGCCATATGCACGGCCAGTGGCCTCGATGTGCTGCTTTAACTCGTCTGGCCCAATGATGTTGTCCAGGCTAGTTGTTGTGGCCTGCACCCCAGCTTTGATCTCAGGACCAGTAGGAGATGGTTTACCAGTTGCAGGCATACTAGGTGCAGCCTGCAAAATATCTTCTGCTACTTTTGGTGTAGCCTCTTTAATGACCTGATATGGTCCAACCTTACCTACCTCTTCACCAGCTTTTAATATGGGCGCAGCGGTCTTTGTAGGGGCTTTCTTGAGTATTTCTTTAACCAGGCCAAGACCAAGACCAGCCACATCATATGGCTCAAAGGTTTGTTGATCAGTGTTTTCAGTAGGTGCAGCTGCAGTCTCTGGCAAAGTGCCAGCCATAGAGTCAACGCCAACAGGGTTGACCTGGTCATCTTGGACCATGCTGTCTATCTTTGTCTCAAGCGACTGAATTGCCATTACTCAATACCTCCGCTTGAAGACTGGTCTTTGTTTATGCTGTTACTTTGCGGAACTGTTCTGGTAGTTCCATTTCGTTTTCCGCTCCCCAGTCCTTGGGTAGTCCCTCTGGGTACGCTAGTCCCAGGTAATTCTCCCTGGTTAGTGGGAGCTTGAACTTCTGGAGTAGTTCCAGCACGTAGTCCTGCTCCTTCCCACTCTGGGGGATTGATTCCGCCTGCTGCATTGAAGACTTCATTACGTGCCTCATCAAGTGAGAGTTGACCCTTCCTGTATTTTAGCCAGATACCGTCAACTTGATCAACATTTTTTGCTTGGCTCTTGAACGTATCAGGGAATAAACCACGCACAGCCTCCCAGGTAATCGACTGCATCTCACGGGGTAAGACACTACGCTCTTGAGCTGCTCTGCGATATGCCTCTGCATACAGGCCATAAGTACCTTGCACACCAGTAATTGAGCTGTTCTTTGGACCACCTTCACCAGTAATACCAGAGCCAAAGTTATGCAGTACTTCTCTACTATTGCCAGACAATGGACGTAGCAGGCCAGCAGCCACCGCATGAGTGTCAATAGTCACAGCGCCAGATGGATCATTAGGTGCATAGATATTGTTGTAGAAGTTACGAACCTTGTGCATTGCTCCAAGGTTATTACTAATGTTTGCTTTTGATGGGTCTTCCAAGATGACAATAGCTTTGCCAATCTCATTCAAAGATCCCCATCCAGTTTTGGTTGGAGTCTTTCCATCAGCATTCATTCGTAAGCCAGCAAAGTCCCCTTCTGGAGTAACAATCTGATGTTCTCTTGGGTTATATGCTTGGTCATAGGTACGCAACCACATTGCCTTTAGACCAGGATCTGTAATCTCATCCAATGCCTTGCCTTTGATAGCATCTACCATTGGTGCATATTGAGGCTTTGACCAGATGACCTTGGCCATATCAGACATTGTGTTATCCCACTTGGTAGTCTGTTTTGTTCCCATAATGTCAAGCACACGCTGACCTAATGAGACATTCATAAACCAGTCTTTTTGTGGAGACAAAACAGCCAGCACACCAGACACAGCCTGGTCAGGTATTTGATATTGCTCTGACCATTTATTAGTTATATTCCTTGCACCGTCATACCAAAGTTTGCTGCGCTCACGTGTTGGTTCTGGTACTTTGTCATACAAGTACAGCAAGTTATTCTTGACTTCATCAATAAAGTCTTCAGCACGTTTCTCAGGGTTTCTAGCTTTAGATGCAAAGTTAGGATATTGCTGCACCAATCCCATGTTGTATTTGAATGCCTCTGGGTCTGACTTAATAGCTTGAAAGTCAATACTCAAATTGTTAGCCAATGGATCTTCTGTAGCCTTGACTGCAGTTGGCAATCGAGTACTGACAGTGTTTGGACCAGGTGGAACAATATTCATCTGCACTGGTGTACCCAGTTTTTCCATGCTCTTGATGACCATCTCGCCAGCTGTAGGCGCTAAACCCTTAACCAAAGCCTTACCAGCTTTGTAATGGCCACCAGGTGCAAGCACCTCCCCCACCGTCTCATATGGGTTTTTGCCATCTCCAACAGTACCAACATTTGTGTCTAGCCACTTCTTAACTTCTTCAGTTGTAGGCGCAATTGTTTTGTCCTGCAAGCCACGCATAAATGCACTGCTCATGCTTTCATCAGCACCACGGTTAAGCAACTCTTTGACGCCATAACCAAGCGCTTCAATGTCACCAGGTAAACCAGCAAAGCCTTGCACAGCACCTTTGGCTGTGGCTGCTCCCATGTTTAGCAATCCCATGGCTGGCTCTGTAACGTCAGACATAGTAGGACCAGTAATTGGTCTGCCAGTCCTTGGGTGGAATCTCTGAGCCTCGGCCACCAACACATCACCTGGCTGCTGACCTGGAGCCATAGCCTGCTCAACTGGTTGCTCTGGCGTCTCTTTGTAGCCAGACGCTAAAAAGTCCATAAATCTATCGGCAATCATTGTGGACCTTTCAACGCATTGATCTTACGCATGATCTTCTTTCTGTCATCAGAATTGCTGACACCAGCACGTTTCAGAGACTCATCTGTATATCCCTCGTCATAACGCAATCCAAGATCTGACAAATTCTTACGTAGGTCAGTCTTAATTTGCTCTTGCATTTTGACTTCATCAGAGTTTAGTTTTTGCTTTGTCAACTCTTGCGCTCTTGTCATTGGGTTAAATGGTTTGCCTTCCATTAGAGCGGTCTGCTCTTCCTCAAGCAATTGCGTCCTAACTTCTGCAGCACGTTTACGCTCATTGTGGAAACCAGGCGTGAGCGGATCTGGCACACCCAAAGCAGAGTTAACAAAAGTAGTGGCCTTTGCCATATCACTACTCTTATTGCGAACATCCTTGGCCAACTCATTGCGTTGTTTCCAGCTAATAGTGCCAGCTTTAGCCAGCTCATCTAACTCAGACTCACCAAGCATATTCTTTGCAGCCAGTGATTGGTAACGTCCAAAAACCTCTGGCTTTGCATCACGTTGCTCTGTACGCAAAGATTTAATCTCATCTGCTTTTAACTGATCAAGTGCTTTAAGACCTGATATCAATGTTGATGAGCTAATTTTTCCAAGATAGAACTGATCACGCAGATCAATGGCCAAACGCTGGTTGTTATCATCGTCTTTAGCTTTTTGAATCTTACGTGCAGACTCAATGTTTGAAAAGTCTTTGAGTACCTTATCTTGGATTGTTGACTTATCAGCTTCTGTCAGGCCTTTGTATAAGCTAGTGAGCTGGCCGACATCACCTTTGTCCAGCGCATCAAGTGCTTTGGTTGGTGAGTCATATATTGTTTTGTCTTTCAGCCTAGACACGACAGCGCTAATCTTGGCCTCAGAGATAGCCTTGTTAATTTCAGCAATATGCTTGTTGTTACCAGTGATCTTGATGGCCTCATAGAAAGGCTGCTTCTGGATCTCAAGTAATTTGTTGACGTCAATCTCTTTGCCAGTGCTTGGATCAATCGTGCCAGACTTGGCCACAATGGCCTCAATCAATGGCCGTGCAGCCACTACACCTTCCTCTAACCTAGCGTCATATTCAGCCTGCTGCACTTTAACCGCACGTTCTGCAGCCTTGACATATAAAGCATTACCAGCAGAAGTAACTGCAGAGCGAAACCTAATAGACTGCTCTGGATCTAGCGCCATGACAGTATTTGAATAACCATCAATACGGTCTTTCATAACTGTTTGAAGATTATTTAAATCGACTGGTGCGCCAGCATCAATTGCTGCAGCAATATTAGAAAATGCTTTTTGAGTTTCTAATTGCAACTCACTCGACAACATCACCGCCTGAGTCTTTTGGTAGGTCTGCTGGAATATCTTGCCACCGCCTTTAACATTCACACCTTCTGGTGTAGTCAATGCCGTATCAATTTGAGCTTTAGTCAGCGGATTTTGTACCGCATACTTTAGCGCTTCTGCTTGTGCATCACTAACAGCTTGATTCTGAAAGAATGCTGTCATGCGATCCAACTGCTGGCCAAGCATACTCATGCCCTGCGCTGCCACTTGCTGTGGTGCAGTGCTTACGCTTGGTAAGTTGGCGTACTGAGCGCCAGC
>JAULBY010059990.1:0-10590 GCA_032358315.1 Ophiocytium majus
ACAATTAATTCTGTAGAGAATGGTGGAAATATAGATGATATTAAAGTTGTATCATTAATAGCGCACAAACCAGCACCGGCCATATATCCAACTGGTAAAGGTAATGTTCTGTTGTAAGTAGCAGTAAATGGGCTTAATGTAATATTATATTCAACAATGTTAGGCCCAGTTGGTGAAGCTGTAACTAACCATAATTTATTAGTAGTATGAGCTATATCAGAAGAGAATGTAGTTGGTATAGGTAGTAACGTAGAAATATTAGTAGTATTATTATACGCATATATTTTTCCAACAGTAGAAATAAGTAAAACTGAACATTCAGGTACTACTAAAGCACTACTAGATTGAGTTGGTGTAGGTGTAGGTGTTTTGGTTGGTGTTATACTAACAGTTGGTGTTTTTGTTATACTAATAGTAGGAGTAACAGTACGTGTTGGTGTTACACTTGGTGTAGTACTTGGCGTTGTTGAAACACTAATAGTTGGTGTTTTAGTTGGTGTAACACTTGGAGTAACAGATATAGTTGGCGTCGGTGAAATTGACGGAAATATAGGGAAAGTAGATGTACTTACTGTTGCAGTAGGTGTTATAGACACGGTTGCAGTAGGTGTTGTACTAGGAGTTGGTGCAGGACCAAATACTACATCCATACATAAATCATCAGGATCAACCCAAGAACCACTAACTGAAGTAGTTGATGGTGTTGGTGTTGGAGTTGGTGTTGCATCAGGAAATACACATCTTTCACCTATACAAGCTGAACCTGTAGTAATTATTATTCCTATATTTGCTGTGGGGCTTCCTCCACAATATTGTTCTGATGTACCATTGTCTATTGATACTCTTATGTTTTGTAATCCATCACACGTATTATAAAAAGCATATAAAGAACCACTAGTAGGGTTTGTAAAAGTAATACATTTACATTCAGGAGATCCTGCTGATACTGTAGGACTAGGTGTCTTACTAATTGTTGGTGTTGGTGTAGCACTAGGTGTTTTACTAATTAAAGGATAAGTAGTAGATGACGGAGTAACTGTTATTGTTGGAGTTACTGTTTGAGTAGGGAAAGGTGTTTGTGTTAATGATGGTGTTATACTAGGTGAAGGCGATGGGCATTTACCACACTCATCACATGTTCTATAAATAAGTTCATTAAACCTTACTATATTAGGGATACCCTCCGTAGCTGTTAATACAGTTTAACAATCCCCTAATGAATCTTGAAATATATAACCAGGAGATAATGTATTATCTGCTATAATTTTAGTAACTCCTCTTTTACAGCAACTTTCAACTAACCAGGTTTTAGTATCTTCATATGGCGGAATACATGGGCTATCCTGGGTGCATTCTAAACAATCCTTATATAGAGGTAAATAATCTAAGTTTAAAGATATATTAGGTGCTTGATCAGTTGTTTGGATTACTGTGTAGCAGTTTCCTAGAGAATCTTGGAAAATAAATCCTTCTGAAAGTAGAGGAGTAGATGCGACAACAGCAGTAATAGAAGGATTGCAGCAACTTTGGACTAACCAGTTTTTATCGGCCATTTATATAATGTTTTATTATTTTACTATGATTTTTTACACAACAGTGTTTCATAGTATAAATATGGCGATACACTTAGTTACTTTTTACCTTGTGGTGTAATTTCGTTTTGAGATTGCTCTTTTTGTGCTACTAATTCTTCTAATTTAGTTTGAAGTGCAGCAATTGCTTTAGCATCCTTTCCTAAAATTTGTATAATTTCAAGAGAAGAACGTAATACAATTAATTCTTGTAGTGTAAACATAACTTATAATTTTAAAGTGATTTGTATTGTTGTTGAAGTTTATTAACTAGATTAACTAATAAGGGCAGCTCACTACCCTTAAAAGTTGCATCTCTAATTATTCTTAATATAAATTCAATTTCTTCTTTATTGTATTCTATTGTTTGAGGTGGTTTTGTTTCCTCAAGTTTGTCAATTAACGCCATAACTAATTAAATATTTTAAGCCCAAATGTATATTTCACTTGTATCTGTTGCTGTGTACATGTTACCATACCCATAAGTAGCTCCTCCATAAGATGGATTAGCTGGTATAGCAGATAATAAACCATATTGTGTTGTATTAACATATCCATCGATAGCAGCAAAAGATGAAGATAAGCTGTTTAAGCTTGATTGCATTACCCATCTATTCTCTGGTGTTCCATATCCAAAAGCATGACCTGACCCGTTAGCATCATTTTGAATAATGATACCACCATCTACATTTGTATTTGATCCTGAAGCTAATACGATAAACTGATCGGCAATTTCTAATACTGAAGATGATATAGTTGTTGTTGTACCTTGAACTGTTAAGTTACCAGGAATAGTAATTGTTCCAGCAGCATTACCAATTCTCATTTGAAGTGCAGAACCACCAATATTAACTTGAGTTGCTGTTGAATTAAATAATGAAGCGGTTAATGCTGTTGTAGTTATATCACCACCATTTACTGCTAAATCACCTGCTATAGTAACGTTTGTAGGTAAACCAATTGTTACTGTTTGTCCTGAGGCAACTGTTGATATTTCATTAGTTGTACCTAATATAGATAATGCTTGAGTTGATAAATTTACAGATCCTGTCCCTGTTGAGCCAGAAACATTTAATACTCCTCCGTTTAAAGCAAATGAAGCTGTTAAAGCGTATGATGCAGAAGTAGCATTATTAGCATATGATGAGCTAGTTGCTGTATTAGCATAAGAAGCTGTTGTAGCATTATTTGCATAGGATGAGCTAGTTGCTGTTAAAGCAAATGAAGCAGTTGTAGCTTGAGAAGCACTAGTTGCTGTAACTGCTTGTGAAGCACTTATTATACTATTTGAACCATAAGGACCAAATACATTAGAAGCAGTTACAAAAGAAGCTGTTGTTGCTGTTGGCGCATTTAAAGCAAACGACGCTGTTATTGCTTGAGAAGCACTTGTTGCATAAGATGCACTATTAGCAGCATTAGCATAAGAAGCTGTTAATGCTTGAGAAGCATAAGAAGCAGTACCAAATAAAGAACCAGAAACAACAGCACTAGTTAGTGTTAAACCAGCAATAGATGTTACAGTAGTTCCTAAATTTACAGGTGTTGTACCAATTATAGAACCAGAGTTAAGTAAACTTGAATTTGGAATGGCTGCTAAGCCAAAAGTAATTGTATCATTTGATACACTTCCTGAAATAGTTAAACCTTGTCCTGATGATGAAGCAAAGTTTAAAGACCCTGAGGGGCTATCTGCTATTAATACTACTCCATTTACTGAAGATGATGCAAAAGCATTTTTAGAAGGTATAGTTGCCGAGGTTAAATATCCGGCATCATTATTTAATTGCGATATATTACTACCCGACGTGACGAGCTTTTTCCATTCAGCCATTATGTTCTATTGGTATTTTAGTTATGTTGTATGTATTACTTTATATATAAATATTAGGGAATACCAAGAAAATATTCTCCACTAGCAGAATACATGATACCTCCTGATATTGCTGTTGGCGTATTGGCAAATGGTGATAACACCATTACTCCTTCATTATTAACTTTAAAATATGTACTTCCTGTTATTTGAATTTGTATAGCATCTCTACTAGTATTTATTGAATTAACTGTTAAAGCAGCATTACTAGAGGTTGTATTAACTGATACTCCAGATTCGGTGACGTATATGTTACTTGAGGTAAGATCACTATTAGAAGTAAATATAGCAGCGTAATTTTCTAAACCATTAAATAAAGTAAATGATGCTGTGCTAGCATAAGAAGATGATATAGCATTTGATACAGACCCACTAAAATACGATGCAGTTAGCGCGTATGACGCACTAAGAAGTCCAGTTAACCCACTACCATTACCTGTAAAAGATCCAGTAAAAGATCCAGTAGTGTATGATGATGTAAATAAATCGAATGATGCAGTAGTTAAAAAAGAACCAGTATCAACAAATGACCCTGAACCTGCAGGGCCTGGTGGTCCTTGAGGACCTGGAGTAACAATTTCAACAACATTAGTGACTTGTTGAGGTATAACCAGTATATTGCTAATATCATTATTAACATCTACTGTGTTAAATGTACTCTCTACATTAACACTATTTATTGTATTATTGATTTGTATTTGACTCATTAGCTCACTACTGTAACTTCTTTACTTAATCTAACTTTACCTTCAAGTATTCTATTAACTACAGGACAATTCCCACTTCCGGAAATTATATCTAGATCATAAACGGCATCGTAAAAATTAAACATAGAAGAAGTACATGAAGCAATGTATATAGTAATCCCACCTGATACAGCGTTAGACATGTTTAATCCAGTACCATCTGGATTTAAACTACTGCTTAAAGTAATGATTGGAGTACTAGAGCTATATGAGTTTCTAATTTGCATTTTAGAACTGTATTGAGTAAGGTTAACAGGTACCCCCTGATTATCTTTATAGATTAATGGGATTTCAACTGTTGAACCTTGTTCAATTGTAAAAGAATACTTACCTGCGGCCATGTGTGTGGAATTACTATCTATAAATATTAAATAGTCATTAGTCTCTGAAGTCTTGGTATACTTTTAGTATAGGCGATACTATATCGTGTCTATGGTTAGCTTGTAATGCAAATACTCTAAATCCTTTTACTTGTTCTTCAACTCTAGTTAAGAAAGAAAACCCAGTATCTTTTTTACTTCGTAAATCTATTTGAGCTAAATCTCCACATACCACCATTTTAGATCCTTTACCTAAACGGCCTAATACTGTTTCCATTTGATCGTGAGTTACGTTTTGTGCTTCATCTACTATTACAAATGAATTAACAAATGTTCTACCTCGCATGAAAGCAAATGGTACAATTTCGATGTGACCTTGTTCTAATTCTTTATCTACCTTATCTTTACCATATAACATATATAAGTTATGGTATATTGGAGCCAACCATGGATCCATTTTTTCTTTAAGGTCTCCAGGTAAAAATCCTAAATCCTCTTTAGCTACTGTAGGTCTTGTTATTACAATCTTATCTACATCTTTATTAAACAACATATCTAATGCTGCTTGTACTGCTACTAAGGTTTTTCCTGAACCTGCCATTCCTTTTAGGACGACAACGGGGTTTTCTACAATAAGTGCTTTTGCTTGTTTTTGTTCTTCATTAAGTTGGAGTTGGAACTTAATTGGATTTTTCGGTTTTCTTTTCGGAATGAAAACTTCATCGGTGTGATGGTTTGAAGCCATATATGTAACGTTTTGGTTTCGTATAAATATGAAAAAAAAGAGCCGAGCTTGCGCTCGACTCTAATCTTTACTAAGTAATTAGTTATTAGTTAATACCTAAAGCATTTAAACCATTAACGAATACTTTACCGTAGAATTCAGGACGTACCATTTTCTTAGCGTAACGAGTCATGATACCTTTTCTTGGTGTGAAAGTATCTGGATCGTACACAAGTGGAGTCATTAATAACGGAACGTATGGAGCATAAACAGCACCTGATTCTAAGAATTGAGCACCTTTATAACCCATAAGGATTACGTTATCACTGAAGTAAGGGTTTACATATACTTTGTAACGAGAATTTAAAGTACCAATTTTTTGGCTACCAAAGTTGAATACTTTATCTAATTCAGCACCTGCATCTGAAGCATATCCTGGGATAGACTGCATGATAGTAGCTACTGCTGGAGAGATTACTAAGAAGTTAGCTTGACCTCTAAGAGTTTTTTGCAAGATTTTGTTAGATACTGATTGTAATACTGTACCTAAAGTTGCGAACCAACCACCTTGTGTGTTATAGAAACCACCTGTTGTAGTTGAAGTTTGAACGAATGTTGAACCATTCCATACTTTGTTATTTTCTGCTGACCAGTATCCTGTAGTAGCTGCTTCTTCAGTCAACATACCTAAGATTTCTAAGTCAATCTCCATAGCAATGTATTGAGATAATAATCCAGTTAATTCAGCTTCAGCATCGATGTTTTGGTAAGCATTCAAATCTTGAGCTAACTCAGGAGTCCATTGAGCTTTTAATTTTCTTGTTTTCGCAACGATAGCATCTGATTTCATTTGGATGTTAACGGTTGGGATAACGATTTGATCTTGGCTTAATGAGTTAGGAATAGCGATGTTAGTATTATCAGCTTCAAAATCACCTCTTAATGCAGGAGTTGTTTGTTTTTCGTAGAAAATGTTAATTGATCCAGATGAGTTAGCACCTGTTAATGTAGCAGTTGTAACGAATTGTAAAGCTGTAGCACCAGATCCACTTTGATAGTTAGTGAATTGTTGTAATACGTTCAACCCATTAACTAAAGAGCTACTTGGAATAAATGCTTGAGCAGCTAAGAAATCAGCTAATGATAAGCTAGAAGCTTGAGCATCAGAAATGTTGATTACGTATAATGAACCTGTAGAAGACTCATAACGAGAATCCCAGTTAACTTGGCTTAATGAGTTTACTAAAGATGCAGAATAAGTTACAGATTGAGTGAACTGGTTCATTGAGTAACCATATCTACCTTGTCCGTAAAGACCACCTGTTGGGTTAACGTTAGTAATATCATAGTCAGTTGCTTGAACATCAGCTAATGAACCGTAAAGTGATTTATTTTGTTGGAATGGAGTTTTGTTGTTTCCATATTGGAAATCTAGATAGAATACAAGACCAGAAGGCATAGCCATTGGTTGTACAGATACAAATTCTTTAGCTACGATTTCAGCGAATACTCTACGTACTAAAGGTAATGCAATACCAGCCCAGTTTTCACCAGTACCACCTAACATTGAGTTTGTACCAGTAGTAATGTCTGTTTCAACTATTAATTGTTTTGCTTGGTTTTCAAGGATAACAGCCATATTGTTTTTCTCAATTTCGCTAGTAATTCCTTCAAGAAGTCCACTTTTTTGCCATTTGCTAGCAACTCTAGATGCTTCAGCTTGTTGGCTTTTCCATGGATTTGCTCCTTCTAAAAGAGTGTTTAAATTTTCCATTTTTAATTTTTGTGTTTTTTAAATTTTTTATTTAATATTTGCTAATCTTTGCATTCTAGCAACAAAATCATTGTTTTCAACAATTGGAGCTTTTCCAGGAGCCATACCCGCTGGTTTAGAAGCGAATCCTAATGATTCTTTTAGTTGAGTTTTACCAGCTTTAGCAGGAGCAAGGAATGCTTCTGAAAGTGACTCATATACTAATTTAGCTTCTTTAGCAGATTCTGCTTTATCGAATGCTTTCACAACTTTTAATTTTTGTGATTCGTTTAAGTTTTTAGCGTTAAAGATTTTGTTAACGTACAGTAATTTAGCGTTTAATAAATTAACTTCATTAAGTTCTGAACGAAGAGTTTCAACAGCTTCTAAAGCTAATGTTAATTCTTCTCTCAATTTCTTTTTGTAGTCTTCAACTCCTTCTTCTTCAGCAGTGTCTTTTTTATCACCACGTTTAGCATCAGGAACATCTCCTTTATTACCACCGTATTTTTTACGTTCGTCTAATTCACCAGCTCTTTTACCTTTTTCGTATTCATATTTGTCTACTTTGGCTCTTTCAGCACGGCTTTCTTCTTTTTCACCTAATAACTCAGCTAAGATTGCGTCTAAGTCTTCTTCTAATTCTATATCTTCAGTATCGGCAGTTATTTCTGCGTCACCATCAATATTCATAGCATCAACTTCAGTTTCATCTTCGTAGCCTTCTCCATCACCAGCACCTCCAGTTTCCTGAGAGATAATGTCTTTGATTAAGTCTTCTAATTCATCCATAGATAAATCTTTAACTTCTTTTTCCTCTTCTTCGTCTTCTTTAGCATCATCTTCAAGGTCTTCAACATCTTCTTCAGCGTCGATTACTTCTTCTTCATCGTCACCTTTAGCTTCGTTTAATTCATTGTCTAATTCTGCAAGAATTTCGTCAAGGTCGATTTCATCAATGTGGTTGTCACGATCAGCATATTCTTCTTGAGTCGTTTCTTCCATAGGGATGTCATCCATCATGCCTTCTTCCATTTCTGCTTCTTCATCATAGTTTTCTTGCAATTTAGCAGCAAACATAGATTGTAAGCGTGGAGCGAAAGCTTCTTCAAGGGCAAGCTTTGCTTGAGTTAGAGCAGTCTCACGAACAGCTTTAGCATCAGCAATGGCCTCCTTTAAAAGGTCTTTTGTGTTTTTCATTTTTTCCTAAAATTTGTTTTTGTGGAATAAGCTTATTGAGTAAAAGCTTAATAGGGATTTGTTTCGTAGTGACGAGATATATAAGGATATCTCATTGGTCCTTAATAAATATGTATATAAAATAAAAAACCGCAACATTGTTGCGGTTCTTCTTATTTTCCTTGACCTGTATATAGTTTTTTATAATTCTTTGAATTTTTTAACTTAGATGTTTTGCTTTTTGCGTGAACACCTGGTCTTTTTCTTTTTGGTTTCGCTATATAACTGTTAACGGAACTGGTTTTTGCTTTTGCTGCCATTATTTAATAATTTATATTGTAAAAAACATTATTGGAGCACTTGTTGTATCTAAAGAAGCACTTGTTATCATTAGCTCTACTACAGTACCGGCTGCTAGATACATTGCTGATCCTGAGTTAGCTATAAGTGAAGTACCATTACCATCTTTTAATGCGGAAATATGTCCTGGAGCAAATGCTGATCCTGTTGATGGGGAAAATGATCCGGATGCTAGTACTTGAAATTTATTAAATGATCCTGTTATAGATTGTCCTTGATATACTATGACTGCTGATGGGAATGGCATATTATTGTAAATTTACTAGTTTATATTTGGTTGAATAAATTAAATCCTCAACATTATCTATTTGATTTTGTAAGAAACTGTCAGCTAAATCAGGTGCTTGTCTTAATGTTTTAACAATAGCACATAATTTATCAAAATAAGCAATTATATTTCTTGTATCACAGTTGTTATCTAGACCAGCTACTGGTTTGAATTCAATTAATCCGTTTTTTCCTTGGTATGATTCAACTAAACCATCAGTTAAACCTACTATTTCTTCATAGTAACCTTGCAATGCAATATGAGCAGCATATGCTCCAGCTCCACTTACTCCTAAATGGAATACATGCGCTTGAGTTCTAGAATGAAATAAAATTGATGCTAATTCTTCCATGTTATTTGGTATTTGGTAATTCACAAGAGCAAAATCCTGCTCTGTTGCAAAGAATATCTGTTATTAATTCGTTAATTTTTTGTAATTGTGGTTGTTGTTTTGGTGCAGAGTAATTAAGAGATTCATTTACAATTTCCATAAATGCACCTTGTGTTGATGGTGTTGAAACAAAATCCCAACATACAATATCTAAATCGTCTTGTACTTCAACTGTTTCACCAATTTGTTTTACAGATCCCATAGCACGAGAAGAAATACCAACAGTAATACCTGCTAATAATAATTCTTTTAATATGTTTCCAGATGGTGTAGGTAATATTTCAATTTTACCTTTAACATCATCACCGTCCCACCACAAATCTAAGATATTGTGGCATACATTTTTTAAGTTAATAATTGGAGATTCTGGGTGGTCTAGTTCACCTAATGCTCTGTTTTCTTTAATGTATGTATTTTTATATTTTTGTATTTCTCTCTCTAAAGTATCTTTAGGATACACACGACCATTACCGTTTTTAGCATCAGCACGTTGTACTACACCTTCAACAATAAGACGGCCTTTATTCGTTCTAACTGACTCTTGTAATAATTGAGGAGTTAGAGTGAATGTGGAAATACGTTCTATTAATAGTTCTTTGCTCATATTATTTTTGGCTCATTTCGTCTAAAACTTCTTGAACTAATTTTGCAATAGCGGGTTTTAGTCTTTCTCTAATATCTAATTCTTTACTAGGTGTTTTTTTAGAACGAACTTCGTCTAATTCAACTTTCATTAATTTAGCTAATTTTGTTCTAGCCGCATCTTTAAGAGCTGGTAGTTTGGCTTTAATTTTAGCAATGGCTTCTTTACCTTTTGCTTTAATAAATGCTTTAATTTCAGTAGCATCATCCGTTTCAATAAAATCTCCAAATACATCGTCAAATGATCTTAAATTTTCTTCCATTGGGTTTACTTTGCCTCCAAAAGCCATTAATGCTGCTAACTCTGTTGAATCACCTCGCATTGCTTTTTCAGCTGCTGTTTTTACTTTTGCCGGATCAATTTTTTTATCTTTAATTGCTTTTTCAATATCAACATTAACATTTTCTTTAACAACTTTTACTTTTTTCATTTCGTTTTTATCTCCGGTACCATTACAAACATAACAAGCGTTTTTAATCATACTTCCAGTCCCATTACATCCACCACAAGACATACTAACCATTTGAATAAACATACCGTTACCCATCTTCCTTACAACGGATCCTGATCCTCCGCATGTAGGACAAACGACTTTATCTCCTCCGGTTCCATCACAAGGATCACACTTACCTTTCCGTTGGAATAAGATCTCCTTTGTTATCCCCAAATATGATTCAACTGGTGTCAATTCAAGATTTATATTTGTTGTGTGGTTTCTTTGTTGTCTTTGTTGACCGAAAGCCATATTAAATAAGTCAGAAA
>JAULBY010060001.1:0-10589 GCA_032358315.1 Ophiocytium majus
GCAAGTAACTTGAAGTGCATATATCGGTACGAGTACTACTTGTGTGACATGCTTCAGCCGTATCCCATTTGCACAGATCTTCCCTTGCCCGAAGCAGAGTGTAATGAACAAACTACTGGAGTACAATAGTGCACATGTCCAGCGAAGTTCAATTACAAGTTGTATGTCACACAGCCCTCAGCACCCACATTGATGTGTGCACACATGAAGAATGTTGCAATACGTTCACTAACATGTGTAGGTCCATTTGTCTAATGCGTGACTCTATTTTGCTTTTACCGAAGGTTAGTCGCTGCGCTCGCAGCTTTACGCTTAGCGTACACCTATTATGTTGACCACAGGCGGCCAACATGGACTCATGCTACGGACCCTTGGTGCACCTCAAATGATGTTATGCGTGAGCAGGTGCTTTTGGTGCAGTGGCAGGTGGACTCCCTTTTCAGTTTCATGCAAGCCTTGGAAGTGTGTTTGTGCTGGCATCCCGTGCACCTCTTGTGTCGGCCACCTCTCAACACCTGCCACTCCTGATTGGCGCATGTTCCGTTACAGCGCCGCAGAGCAACTCACCAAGCTGCAGTCGCACTGTCAGAGCAGTGTCATCATGACCACACTGTCACGTGCGCTTACAACATACGACGCCGCTCTCACACACAGACGCACCACACACACCCTGAATACACCGCGTAAACACACCAGCGCCAACGCGCCCGCCACCTCCTTACGTGACACCATGGTGCCACGCGCGTGCCCCACAACACCCCTTGACAAGACCCCCCCCTCCCCCCCCCCCCTTCATCAGACCTTGCCTGCTGTGGATGGATATGCGGTCGGGGGCGGAGTGCGCGCCGGAGGTGCTGGCGACGCGCGACGCGGCGCTGCGAGTGAACTCCGCAGGGCAGGGGCCGGTGTCTGCGGAGTGGATGATACCCAAGGTGACAGAGGGCTGCAGGCGTGTTGCGGTGCGCACAGGTGACAGGGGGCTGCAGGGCATTGCAGTGCAGTGCGCACACACCGCGAGGGGTGTAGGGGTGTCTACTGGGCATCAGTTAACATAAGTTGCGGGTGGTGTGTGGGCGCGTCGGGATCAGAAGGGAGGCTGTTGCCTGTTGTGTGGGTTGGGCAGGTGCGTCAGTGTTGGTGTTGCAGGTAGGAGAGACCGTGCAAGAGGGCGGCTGGTGTCTGCATGGTGCATTGCAGTCAAGGTGGGCCGCCGCAGCGGCAGAAGGTCAGTTCTAGTGTGATTGCCAACACAGGAGATGCCGCACACAGCAGGTCCATGCATTGACGGCGGCAGATGTATGTTGCGCCGGTGTGTTTTGTGGCAGCAGTGTGTGCAACCTGGCAGCAGATGGAAACATACTTAATACCTAGTTAGATAGGTGCGCTGCCAGGACAGCATGATGCAACAGGCGTGTAGCACATACATGTCACCACCACTTAGCAATTACATTGTTGTTGAGGTAGCAGTGTTGCACTTGGTTTACATGCTTGCTTGCGAGATGTTTAAAGAACATTCACAACACGGCATTGCAGGCTGTAGCGTTGGCAGCGGTTTTGGGGCGACCATAGCATTGTACGCGTGCAGTCGTTCCTTATGCGCTGGAGTGGGCACTCTCTTGTTTGCACACAAGCCACACAAGGACAACAAATCCAGTAGGTAATTGCAACAACTGTGCGCCAATCTTCAGCATGACAAGGCACAGGGCAGTAGTCAACTCGGCGGGGACTGAAGCACAGAGAGTGAAATATTATTAGCCATGCATACACACCTTGTCACCATCACAATGTGGCACAGCTTCACTGTGCTGCGGTCCCCGCATAGTTTATCACTGTCCTGTGCCTCGTGATGCTGAAGCAGTCTTTGTTGGTTTGCCCAGTAACAAGTGGTGTCCGCATCAGCTGGACCTATTGTGATCCTTCACTCTCCGGTGCACATTCGCAAACACAACGCCGCATGCATGTGGAATGGCAAGCGCTTGAGCGGTGGTACTTTGAAAAAACTGCCCGTACCAGTGTGACCGGCGCCGCTACAATGGCAAGTTGGTGTTTCGGCACTCTTGTGAGCCCGCTGCTGACTGTCTGACTCTCTCACTGCATCACACACCTCTTCTTCCGCGTGTGCACGCGCAACAGGCCCTCTGGATAAAACGCAATGAGCCCGAGACCTACGCCGCCGCCACGTACATTTGCGAGTACCAGGTACGTCCGTCAAAGACAGTGCTCACACAGTTACAGGTTGCACCCCACCGCCGCCCACCAGCCACACGCAAATGCACGTAGCCGCCGCCGCTGCTGCTGCTGCTCAGCAGACTCTCCCCGGCTGAGTATGTGCCCAGCCCTGAAGTGTGCACTTGTGTCTCCTCACGACACCCATTTTGGCGCTGGGCTAGTATTCCCCCCACCATCCCAAGCTGTTCTTGACTTCTCCAGCGTCTGTCAGGCTGTGCCAGGGAGAGGCGCGCCGCCCGCGCCGGCCTGAGACACTGCCCTGTGCGTGAACGGAGAGCAATGAATCCACACCACACCAGTGGCAGTAACCATTGCGGGGGCAGAAAGTATGGTTTGAGCACAGGCTGGCAGGCCGCGGCTCACATCTGGTAGTGGCAGAACGAGCTGCGTTGGCCAAGGCAGGGGGTGGGGTTGGCTGCCTGGCTCTATGCCATGCATGGTGCGCAGTTTTTGGATGTACTTCAAGCATTGAAGTAGTACTTCAGGCACTGAAGTAGTGTTTCAAGCACTGAAGTAGTACTTCAAGCGCTGAAGTAGTACTTCACAGCGTACCTGATTATCCTTTTTCCGTCACGCGCCCGCCGTGTGCTGAGGGCTTCGCGCCCTAAGCGGCGCTCAATAACAGTACTTCAAGCACTGAAGTAAGGATGTAGAGACTGTCTGCCGCTGCTTGTGACCCCGTGGTGCGTGCGCCGCACCCGCCGTCCTCTGCAGGACTTCATGAACTTCCGGCTCACGGGGCGCATGGTGGCCAGCGTCAACAACGCGTCCATCCGCTGGCACTACTGCTCCAAGGTAAACAACCTGCTGCTACCACAAGTGCGACACGCATGCCTCACGCGTTGGCCTTTGCTTGTGCCCTCCATTCACTCATTTCGGTTGGCGGAGTAGCAGTCGTGCTCAGCGGCGACGCGTATTTGGCGGCTTGTTTTGGCTGCCAGCACTCCGCGCGTGCCACTGCGCTGTGTGCTGCAGTGCCAATGCGGTGGCATATGACAGTAGGCTAGACCCGCAGCCCGAAGTCGCCGCGTGCGGCTCGTGCAAACCAGTCCTCCTTCCACTGGAGCTGCGCACATTGGCCTGCTGAGCATGGTAGAGGGTGGGGGCCCTCGACGGCAAGGCTTTCACTGCCTGTGCTGTACATTGCCACCCCAGTGTGCCCGCGTGTCATGCAGGCAAATGTGGCAAGTCTGAGCTACCTTTGCACTTCAAGTAGTACTGGTACATATCATTATTTATTTCGCTTTTTGATGTACTACTACTAGTATGCTTAGTATGTACCGGTAATGCATGTACTTCAGAGGTACACTATTACTTTTTTCCCCAAAAATTATTAGTATTCGCATACCATACTATTTACTTGGGTACTCATTGGGCCAGGCTGGCCTCTGCTCTCCCGGCTGCACCCGCGCCACAACCACCCTCGTTCCCTACAAGCACATCTCGGTGCTGAGCACACCCTACCCGCTCGGAAATGCTACTCATACATACTGTAGTTCGTACCAGCGCCCCCGTGTCTCTGGGCTAATGCACGAAAGTCAACTTCAATTACAACTTCAAATTGAACCCACCCACCGTGCTGCTGCCTTTTCCCCCACACGTGTCTCCCCCTTCCTCCCGTGCAGCGCGGCTGGCCCGTGACTCTCCTGCAGAAGCTGGGCATGTCGGACCTGCTGAGCAAGTGGCCGCAGGAGGTGCTGCCGCTGGGACAGGTGGTAGGCGGTCTCACGCCCTCCGCGGCGGCCCACCTGGGGCTGCCCGAGGGCCTGCCTGTGGCTCAGGTGCGGGGACGGCGGGGCGGTGCCGCTGCCGCTGGGCTTGGCCGTGCAGTGGAGAGGCGTGTTCATGCAGCCATGGGCGCTTGGAAGCTTGCGCGCTGCAGCTGGGTGGCGCCCATGCCACGCGCCGTGTGCTTATGGCGCCTGTTGACCCACCACACAGCTCTGCTGGTTGTGTCTTCCATGTGGTCTTGTGGTCGGTAACCCCCCCCCCCCTCGCATGCAGTCCGGTGCTCCTGTCTGCGTGCGTGCCAGTGGCATGCGGCCCGTAACCTTGCCGGTACTGCTGCACAGGCCATGACAGCACCACCAGTCACAGGGCATGCACAACACGCCCCGTCTCACTAACCGGTGCGCCACGGCTGCTCCTGCCGCACTGCCGCGCGCTATGCTGCCGCAGGGGGGCGCCGACGCATTCATTGGCATCCTGGTGCGTCTCGGACTCCAATCATGGCAGCCGCCCGCATCACTGCTTTGCCCATTCTCTCACAGAACACAGCACGGTTGATGCCGCCACAGCTCGTTTGCCGTGTAAGCGTCCGCTGCCTCATGGCGGCGCCTGCGCCCCCTGCACCTGCTCACACGCCCCGCAACACCTACCCGCCTTGTTTCCCCTTACCCCTTAGCGCACCCCCCCTACCAAGGCACGGCCTAATGCCCCTCCCCCCCGCCCCTGTTTACCGTGGCTGCGTCCCCCGTTTCCTGTTGACCCCCCCCCCCCGCTGCGTGCAAACAGGGGCTGGGCGTGGTGAACCCTGGCGAGATGGCACTGCTCACGGGCTCCTCGCACCTGCACCTGGGACTCGCTGCGCAAGAGATCAGCGGCGTCGGCATGTGGGGCTCCTACAAGGACGCCGTTCTCCCAGGGACATATGTGGTGAGCAGGGGGGGGCAAATTTCGCGCTGTGTCCACACCGCACGTGGCTTGTACCGCTCTGCCTAGCACACCCGGCACTCACACATCACCCCCCCCCCCCCCCCCCTGCCCCCCCCCCAACACACCCCGTCGTCTCCCCCCCCCCGCTTCGGCCCCGGCCCCCCCCCCGCCCCCCCCCCCCCCCCCCTCCTGCACCACCGCCAACACACCACGTACATGTGGCCGCAGGTGGAGGGCGGGCAGACCTCCACCGGCAGTGTGGCTGCGTGGTTCAGGCGCATGATCCAGGGCGCAGGCGCCGCCGACGCGCACGACGGCGTGTCATATGCGCAGCTGGACGCGGAGGCGGCGGCGGTCACGCCTGGCTGCGAGGGGCTGCTGTGCCTGGACCACTTCCAGGTTTGCCGGGGGCTGATGGCGCGCTCTGCGTGCGCCGCCTGTTGACGTGGACTAGTCACACTTGGAGGCGTGGTGTGTGCGGTTGATGTCTAACCGGGGCCCAGAGTCAGTGAGAGCTGATAAATGTCTGACCATGGCTGGCTTGTTGTGCCAGCAGCTGGGGCCGTGCTTGCCCTTGTGGTCCACTGCTGCGTTGTGTCTCAGCCAGTGCGCGTGAGGTCCACCTTGTGCTTGACTCGATGCTCCACAACTATCTGGTGCATCCAGCAGTGGGCTCAGCGGGGGCTGCTGCTGCAGGTTGCACCTGGTGCGTGATTGGTTCCCTTCGCTGACGGGTGGCTGCCGCTTTTGTGCGCGGCGTTCGCTGGGCGCACAGGGCAACCGCACGCCGTTCACGGACCCACACAGCAGGGGCGCCTTCAGCGGCCTTAGCCTGGGGCACACGCGCGGACACATGTTCAGGGCGGTCATGGAGGTACTTACTGCCTTTACCTTTCATAAGCTTCCCTTGAAGTAGCCGAGGAAGTTGGTTGAGCCGCTCATGCTACTTGCTGCCCCCTCCCCCCCGCCCCCTGTAGCTCGCCATCCCGTGACCTTGACTGATGTCAGCCTTTTGCTCTGTACAAGGTTGCGACTGACCACTGCAGAGTACTCCCCTCGCACCACTGCCACCTTAAACTAATCATAGGTCGAGCTAACACCGAATGACACAGCAGGCATAAGGTGGCTGTCATGCTGGCGCCGGCATGCTTGCTGCAGGCGCAAACACTCCGCTGACGCGCAGTCTACTTTGCAGCCTGCCCAGGTCTCGTGCTGTCTCACCAGTGTTTGCTCCGTGATGGCACAAACGCACCCCGCCTCTCGCTTGCGCACCCTTTGCCAGCAGTGCAGCTGGCTTGCCTGCTAGCTACATGTCGGAGGTTTCACGCGCCTGCAGTGAGGGCAGTGTGGAGCCACGCCGCACTGCGCCCCCACAGCCCTGTCCATGCGCTCGCTCCTCCGAAGCAGTGCCATGCCTTCCACTCCCGCCCTGCCCTCCTCCCCCGTGTGCGCCGATTCCCGCGCTTGACGTTGAACGTTGAAGAAAAACCTGCCGCCGCCGCATGGGCACACATGCACCTGACGGCTGGCTGCGTCCCCTGGCGCGGGCTGCCCTGCCCTGGTACCCGGTGACAGCCGTGCCCAGTTGGCTGACGTGCGGTCGCGCTGCGCTGTGGCCCTGATGTGTTTGCGCAGGGCGTGAGCATGGGCACGGAACTGGTGCTGGAGGCCATGCGCAAGGCAGGGTACACGCCCACCTCCATCGGTGAGCGCGGCGGCGCGCGCCGCGGCCACTCCAACACCGCCACTTGCCTCCTGTATTTACATACTTCTGAAGTACTACAGTAGTACTTTATATGGTTTATAGTGAAAGAAATTATAAGCTGCGATCTATGTATTCGATGTACATGGACAGTTCGAAGTATATGTACAGTGCTCCCGTGTCCAGCGACAGCGCAGAAGCAGGCGCCGCATGTGTTTCAAAGCTACTGCAGTGATGCCCGCTGTCATATGGCTACCCTTGGTACCTGCCACTGCGGTCGGGCCAGAGGTGGACCCACGGCACAAGATGCGCATTCCGCGGACCTTGTGCCGACGGTAACGGTGTGTCCTGGGTCTTGCCTCGCATCAGCGCCACTGCGGCAGCGCTGGCAGCCCGCCGATGCCTGGGTGTCGACGCTCTCCACTCCCCCCCAACCACACCCTGTCACCGCACAAACGCCACACACGCGCTCTAACCTGACACGCCCGTGCGCTCCACCACCACCATCCGCAGCCGCCCCGCTGAACGCTCGCACCTCCGGCCTGCTGTGTACGCAATGCGCTGCGCACCCTGGCGACCGCACGCCCGCCACACTGCCCACCAGCTGCACACGCGCATTTTTATTTTTTTTGCCGCCGCTTGTGCTGAATCCCCAATCCCTCCCCACCCCCGCGCTCCCCTGCACATGCTTAACCCTCCATCCCCCGCCCCTCCCCCCGCGCGCCGCCGAAAATGCTTAACCCCCCCTCCCCCCCCCCCCCCCGGCCACACGCGCGTGCTCACTTGCTGTTCTCCGCCACGATGACGCCGGGGCAGCGGTCGCGGGCGGCACCACGCGCTCCCCCCTGTGGCTGCAGCTACATGCAGACGTCACGGGCGTCCCCCTGCGCATCACAAGCGGCGGCGCTGACGCGTGCCTACTGGGCGCCGCCATGCTGGCCGCGGTGGGCGGGGGGCTGCACGAGGACATTGTAGCGGCCGCGCGGGCGATGGTGGCGGTGAGCGTGTGTGTGCGTGCATGGGGTGTGTGAGGGAGGGGGGAGCGGCAAGCGTGCTTGGCTCGCTCTGGGGCACTTGTGCTCGCCCAGTGCACCGCGTCTGTGTGTACTGTGGTGTCACGGGCCTGAATCTGGTGGTGCCACAAGACTGGCGTTCCCCCCACATTCCCGTCCCCTGCAACCCGCCATTCCACCCCGCGCCGCGTGCCTCAAACGCACGCACGAGCCCGAGCCCCCTGCCTCCCTCTGTTCCGCCGCCCGCCGCCGCCGCCGCCGCTGCTGAGCAGGTGGAGCGGACGGTGACGCCCAACGCGGCCGCGCATGCCGCCTATCGCCCCATCACCGCCCAGTACCGGAGCCTGTACGCGTCGCTGCGCCCGCTGTTCCATGCCCAAGCGGGCCTGCCCCCAGATGCGCCGGCCAGCGGTGGTGGTGGTGGTGGTGGCGGCGGCGGTGTCACTCTCGGTGATGCGCTTGATGAAGCCGCCAAGCACAATGATACCAACACACATGCGCCCATGGCCGCCGTGGCAGAAAGGTGAGATGCACTGCTGCAATGTAAACATGACGGGGGTGCTCTGCTGCTGGGTCGCTGTTTAGGTGGCCAAAGCAGAATGACCCCATTCACCTGCGATGGCTGATACTCGCGGTGTGCCGCCGCCGCTGCCTCCGCTGCAGTCACTGCCACCATCGCTCCACCTTCACTACCGCTCACCGCTGCTGCTGTGACTGCCACCACCACTGTTGTCAGTTCCACCACCGCTCCACCCTCACTGCCGCCCGCCTCTGCTGCCCCTGCCGCCGCCACCGCTGCCGCTCCGCCACTGCCGCCGCTGCCTCCGCCTCCTGCCTCCGTCACCGACTGGCCGCAGGACGGCGGCGGATGTGCGCGGCGTGGTGGGCGCGTCTGTGCTGGCCTCGGACTTTGCCGACCTGGGCGGCGAGGCAGAGCGCGCGCTGCGCGCGGGCGCGCACTGGTGCCACATCGACATTGTGGACGGGCACTTTGCCAAGGTGCCGTGGCTGCCATTCCACCACCCTTTGTGTTGGCACAAGTGTCGGGGGGGAGCAGCGGCGGCGCCGTGTTCATGCTGCATGTGGCTGCCGCGCCGCAACTCTTGCATGCCTATGCCTCAGCGGCGGTGTGCAGCGCCGTGCCTGCCAGCCTGCCCCTGCTGCTGCTGCAGTAAACCTGCACTGCTGCGGTCCCCAGGCAGCTCTCCCCTCCACACACCCCGCTGCTGTGGCTTCCGTCGCCTACCATCGGCACAAACCTGTGACTACCACCCGTTGGGGGTGGGCGACAGCTTGTGTGTGCCCGCACCACCCTCCAGACTTCCGTGCCGGCACACCACCGCCGCCACATTGCCCTGGCCACAAGCCTGACGACTTTCGCGCACGACCTCCCCCCCCACCTGTGCTGTGGCCGCTCTCTAGATACTGACGTTTGGGCCGCCGGTGGTGCGCGGGCTGCGGCGACGCCTGCCCCACGCTTTCCTGGACGTGCACCTGGCCGTGGACCGCCCGCGGGAGTACATAATTCAACTCGCGGCCGCGGGCGCATCTCAGGTGCAGTGCCCTCGCGATTCAGTGCACTTAAATATAGTGCGGTACACGGTGTAGTGTGGGAGGCGTCTTACTGATCACGTGGTTGCTATACTGACGAGATATCGAGCGCTGTCCGATTCGGTGCGGGTCTCACTTCAGCGCGGGGTGCAAGGGGTTGACACTGCCTCGCACTGAATTGCGTGTGCACGGTACAGAGGCACTTTGCAGTCTTGTTTAGCATGTGTGTGTGTGGGGGGGGGGGGGGGGGGGGGGGGGGGGGGGGAGCAGCCTGTGAATTTATCACGTATTTCGAAGTACTACAGAGTAGTACCATGGGTAAGTTGGAGCAAGTGAGTTGCAGGAATCGCGCAAAGGGTGGGCCAGCGCTATGCGGCCCACCACTCCCTCGCTGGCGCACGGGAGAAGGGAACACTATTGGGCTTGAAGCCCCTGGCTGGGGTGACCTTGACACATTGCACCACCCATGCCGTGTGCAGCCTCCCTTTTAATTGTCTCATGGAAGGATGGCGCCTACCATGCCGGACATGCCAGCGGTGCCATTCTGGCGCCTCAAACAAGCGCATGCTTCATCCACCAGCTGCCCTTGGGTGCACGCCTTGCAGCGGTGCTGTCGCAGTCACAGGGGCAAGAGAAGGCTTTCTCTGCCACACCTTTGCACAAGCCGAGGCGGCAGGCACACGCTGCTGCCGCCGCCGCTGCCACTGCCACCAAGCCGCACCTGCTACTGCCACCAACCCACACCCGCGCTGCTGCGCGCCGCCCTTTGTGTTGACTTATGTGCTCGTGTGCTGCTATTGGCTGGCCAATGCTGCTGCTGCTGCTGCTGCTGCTGCTGCCGCCGCCGCTGCTGGCTTCTGTCCGCAGGTTCTCTTCCACATTGAGGCGTGCGTGGGCGCGGACGGCGCGCTGTGCGCGGAAGAGGCGACGCGGCTCGCTCGCGACATTCGCGCTGCCGGCATGCGCGCGGGCGCCGTGCTGTCACCGGACACCCCCGCAAGCGCAGTCGAGCCACTGCTGAGGTGTGTGCCCACTCCAGCACCTGCGCATCCCACCCTTGCCTCCCCCCCCCATCACCACAGTTCCGTTGGTGCTGCTCTGATGCCGGAGGCTGTGGCGTGCCGTGGCTGCGTGCACACGGCGGGCGGCCTGTACCGCTGGCGCTTACGCCAAGGTGCATGGTCACGCCCTGTGCCGGCATGTGCTCCGCGCCAGCAACACCAAGCCGCATCATGTCTGTGACATCGTCGACGGCGGCTTCACAACTGCGCATGTTCTCAGCCCGGCGCCAGCCACCGGAGCTCACGCACGTGGCTGCCAACCCTCTGTCACTGGCCCCACCGCCGTCGCCGCTGCCGCTGCCGGCGCCCCCACTGCCGGCGCCCCCGCTGTCGCCGCTCCCGCTGCCGCCGCCCCCGCTGCCGCTTCCCCCGCTGCCG